>DWCF01002002.1:0-26407 GCA_018230265.1 Delias oraia | reverse complement strand
CAAAGATGTAGAAATATAAATCTTATTGATATTTATTTACTTAGATTTATGCTAAAGAGAAATGAGAAAAGTAATAATTTAAGAAATTAAGTAAATTTATTGTTTTGTTTATGTTTTTTGCACTGTTTTATATTATTTTTGTTGTGCTCTGCACTAAAGTTCTCTGAACTAAACATGTTTTTTTAATAAATTTCTTATTTATAGCCAATGTAGAAGAAGTAACCAATCATAACCCCGATTGTTATTATTGGTTAGCATCAAAACCTTGATTATTCTAGTAATGGTTAGCTCACCATCCAACACTCCCAAACTAAGGTTCTGATGTATCTAACTTTAAATGACTTTTATTTCTCCTGAGTTTTAAGGATCCTTTAGATACTAGGTAGGCATCCAAGCCTATATTCTCTTCAACGACATAACCGATTACCCACGCTGACAATAGTTTATTTGAACCCGGTTTTCTATATATTAAAACCTTGTCGCCTATATTAAAATCTTGTGATTTGCTTTTTTTCCTTAACCCACTCTTGTATATTTCTCCTGAATATTCCGTCGTTTCGCTTCTAGATCGCTTTTATCGACATGGATAGTATCAATACCTAACTTTGTATCAATATCTAGCTTTGGTAATTCTCCCAACCTAAATGTATAGGTGAAGTACCGATTGCTCTATGAAACGATAAATTAGTAGCCTTCGTAGCCTGACGGACAGATCTCTCCCAACTATAAATTCTAAACTCAGTTAATTTCTTGATCTTTTTCCACATGCTCTGATTGACTCTCTCTACCGCACCGATAGTTTGATGATGTTCTGGTGAGGCAAAGTCTAAGGTAATTCCAAGTATTTCTAATTTTTGTCGTAGCAATGAGTTATTAAATTCGAGTCCAAAATCCGCTATAATTCTCTCGGGCTTGCCTGTTTCCTTAAACATCGAATAAAGTGCATTACAAATAGTTTCTTTCTCTTTATTAGGGACCACCCTCAATTGGACCCATTTTGTATAGTGGTCAACGGCCACAAGTATATATTTGCTTGTTCCTCTGGTGAAGATACGTCCCAACAGATCTATCTCCCATATTTGGTCTTGTCTTACAGGTTGAATGGCTCTATATTTTGAAGTTCTAGTCACGTTTAATGTTCTTAAGCAAATACTGCATTTGCTGTAAAAGTTTTCAATGTCTTTGTAAATCTCTGGCCAATTGTATTTGGGCGGGATCATAAATTTCATAGTTTTTTCTGAACCATGAGCAGTTACCAAGTGATATTGTTCTAAAATTTCTTCCCTTACGGCAGGGTCAATGATCTGAATAGGTAAGGTAGGGCGATTCGCAACCAATGTTCGTATTCTACTGTATCCATCCGCTGCATTAAGGTCGCCTCGAATATATACAATCTTAAATGCATATTCTTGAAGTTTAAGTGGATATCTGAGCAAGCGTCCATTAGTGTTGTCTGTTTTCCATAAGTATGACAAAGCTTTATGATCGATTTAAATAAAAACTTTTTACCTAATAAATAATGTCTATATCGTTCGATACCATTTACGACTGCTAACAATTCTTTGTCAGTAGTCGAGTAATTCTTTTGGGCTTGCTCGAAATTTTTACTCCACGCCGAGACCATTCTTTCCTCACCTTTGACATTAATTTGCGATAAAATTGCGCTTATTCCATAATCCGATACATCAGTTGTCAAGATGAATTTGGTTCCTACGTCTGGTTGCGTTTTACTCAGCTCTTTAGTTATTTCTCTTTTTACCATTTGAAAGGTTTCTATGAGTTCTGGGCTTTTTTCTATTTTCTTTTGGCTGTTCTTTGTTTCTCCTTTTAACAAGTCAAAGAAGGGTTTCATTTTATGTGCAAACCCAATGACGAACTCCCTCATGTAGTTATCAATTCCTAAAAACGATCTAACTTCTCTAATATTCGTTGGAAATGGATAAGATCTTATGATATCAATTTTCTCGGGGTCAGGTTTTACGATTCCTGAACTAACTATACTGCCTAAGATTTTTACTTCTGTTTTAAAAAGTTTACATTTCTTTTTATTCAGTAAAAGCCCCGATTCTTTAATTCTATTAAATACTTTTTATAAGTGAGTTTCATGTTCCGCAATGTTTTCCGAAAAGACTATAATGTCATCAAGATATGGTATTGTAAAACTGTGGAATTCTTTATTCAATATCATGTCCATGGCCCTCTGGAAGGTACAGGTGCGTTACAGAGTCCGAAGGGCATTCTATTAAACTCATATAGTCCCCCCTTAAAGGCAAAGGCTGTCTTTTCTTTATCAGACTCATTCATTTCTAACTTATAATCACCAGATGTGGCGTCTAGTATGGAAAAAATGGAGGATTGGCCTAATCTATCTAGAATTTTATCTATTCTCGGCAGTGGATATCTATCCTTTATCGTAATCTCATTAATATGTCTAAAGTCAATACACATTCTTATTGACTTGTCAGGTTTTACAACCGGCACAATTCTACTGCACCAGGGGCTTTTCGATTCTCTAAGTATCCTCAACTTAAGACATTTCTGTATTTCATCTTCAATCGCTTTTTTAAAATGAATTGGGATTCTCCCATTTTTTTGAACTCTAGGCTCTTCTGTTGGCGTATGTATTTTGTGTTTTACAGACATCCAGTTAACTTATCTCCGTCTTAAAGATATCCTCATGTCTTTTGACAAATTCTTCTGCTAAATTTGTAGAATTATGGGTTAACATTATTTTCTCTTCATTAAAATTCTTTCTATGCCCTTTACTGTTCAATACATTAAAAATTAAAGGCTTGTTCTTAATAATATCGTCGGCTCCTATTATAATAAATGAAGGGCCATTTTTTATGACGTAAGGAATAAACTTTATCTTGTGACCATGTATGTTAACAACCAAATTATTGACTCTGCCTAAAACATCCAAATTTTCCTCGCATGCAGATCTAACACCTATGGTCTCCTTAATTATTGGAATCTTTTGTTCATTAATAAGAAAAAAAGGTATTGTAGAAATATCTGCGCCTGAATCGAGTAGGCAATTATATTGGATGTTTGAGCTGGTAGCCTGAACAAAAAAGGGTTTGTATTAGATGAAAAGGTCGAGTATAGGTTATATTCTTTATTTTTCCAAGAGATTGAATACTCTACTTCATCAACATTTCCATTTTTTTGACTCTGTCGTTAGTATATTTAAGCTTTTATCATCCTTTTGTCCTCTTGCAAGCTTGCGTCTTGCATCCGAAATTATTTTGTTTAAAAAGCGGCATTCCTCTGATGAATGGGTAAAATTCTTGTGCCATAAACAATATTTTTTTGTAGGTCTGGGTTTTTCATGAGTCGTATTTTCCATTCTGTTTGAACTTTTATCTGGGAAAGCCATCCACGCGATTTCTTCGCATCTTTTCACAAAATTTTCTCAATTGCTAGTTGATACCGCAGCTTGTAGAATTGTTGATTTTAACACATTGGGTATTTTGTTTATAATAATTTTCATTATTGGATCTATATTCATATACTTATTTTTATAAATAATAGTAGCATTATTAAGTAGTGTAGTAAATTCTTTCCTTGTTGAAGGTTCACGGGAATTTAAAAATTGCGATAAGGAAACATCGGTTCTTTATTGATTGCCAAATCTTTGTTTTAATTCAGCTTTGAGATCATTAAGTGAAGTATCAAACACGTCCTCTAATAGGACCTCTGAAATCCAACTAAGGGCTCTGCCCCTTAAGGAAGTAAGTATAATCTTTTTTGTTTCTTCTTCTGATTTCCTAAAACTCTGCATAGAAAATCTATCTCACGTAGCCAATTCTGAACATCCTCGTCCTCTCTCCCCTAGAAAGTTCTCAATCCTTTCTGCGTTGTCGCCATGTTGTGCTCTGCACTAAAGTTCTCTGAACTAAACATGTTTATTTAATAAATTTCTTATTTATAGCCAATGTAGCAGAAGTAACCAATCATAACCACAGATTGTTATTATTGGTTAGTATTGAAACCTTGATTATTCTAGTAATGGTTAGCTCACCATCCAACAAAAGCAATTACAAAATTTTAAAAATCAATAAAAAAATAAATCGTTTGCCTTGATTTAATCTGTATAATTATTGTGCATTAAAAATACTCATTAACACATTTTAACGTTTTTTATAAAAAACTTATTACTAGATGTTCTATTATGAACTAAATTTGTATATAAACCTTTGAGTAACTTCTAAGCTTTATCAATATTTAAATAATTGCAATAAAAAATAACACGGTAAATAAACTACAAAGTCTTTAATAGAGCAAGTAACATAGATAAAGATAGCCGTATATGTATACAGAAAATTTAATCACGTTGATAAGTTCATATCAATATCTTTTGTATTGAAAAATTTGACATTTAAATAAACAATAGAAAATTGAGGTCAAACAGATATCAAAAATTTACAATTGAAAATAATTTAAGTAAATAAAATGCTTGAGTTATAAAAAATTTGACTTTTTAATAAATTAATTTATAAAGTTAAATTCTAGTATTTGATTTCTTTTAACCCATATATGCTTCACAAATTTGTTTGTATAAGGATCAATTTACTTGTATTATGTTTGTTGGTAAACAATACATGAATTTTTGTTTAAATTCTATATAGACCTTATGTCTATGAAAAAGGGCGGGAACTTTTTTAATTTAGTCACAAAAGGCGGTATTAATTTAGAAGATAGCAATACTATACCTAACATTTTATCTTTTTCCTATAAAACATCTCAAAACACTACAAACAATAGTGAAAAATCAACTAAAGATTATTTTTATAATAAAAAACTACAATTGTACAAAACTGAAATTTGCAGAAGTCATTCAGAAATTGGATATTGCAAATATGGCTCGAAATGTCAGTTTGCGCATGATATTACAGAATTGCGCAATGTAAATAGACATCCTCGATACAAAACTGAAACATGTAGAACTTTCTGGGAAGAAGGTAGTTGTCCATATGGTAAACGTTGTTGTTTTATTCACATTAAAAATACAAAACCATCACCTGTAGATATCAAAATCGATGATAAATGTATTATTAATGACAAAACTGATGAATACAAATCAATTATATCTGATATTGATTATCCAAAACTAAACAAAGAAGAAGACAACATGTTTAGTTCAATTGAAGCATGTGATAATAATAAACAAATAGAAAAATATACACCTCATTATGATATGATAAATGCTTCGGTCTTTGTTATAGATAAGCCTGTCGATATAAATAATATGCGGTACGATCTCTATAACAGCGACTCTGACGAGATAGAGACTTGTAAATTAGACAATGTTAGAGATTGTACATGTAAAGATTATGATATATCTAAACACAATCAAATTCAAAGGGAATGGAGTGATAAACAGATAAAATTAACTGAAACAGATTCCATATTTATAAATTCATTATTAGTTAATGATCGAGTTTCTTTTTGGGAAACAAATGAAAATATTTTATGGACTAAAAGTCCTTTATTTTACACTATAAATAACCACAAATGGAAATAGAATTAAAAATGTAAATTTAATATTTTTGTTTGTTTTTTTAATTTAGTTTAATTATTTTTTAAGTTTATACGTAACTTATAAAAAAACTAATATAATGTTCAATAAAAACTAATCTTTTATAAAAATTACAATTATAAAAAATAAGTAGAAAATAATAAATGAGTGTTCTCTGGAAAATAAAAGCATCTCCAATATAAATAACGTAAGTGCTAAATTGCATAATATGTTAACTTATATTGTAAATTTAAATTGCATAATCTTAACTATGCACAAATGTCAAAGCAATTCAAATTAACAGATTTTTTATTATTATTTAATTTTACTAACAAAAAGTTATTTGTTCATACTTTCAAGGCATTTTTTATATTTTAAAACGCATACAACATCGTAATAATAAAACTTATCATCTTCAATTTTACACAACATATAATCGTTATTTGTAAATCTAATACCTTCATATAATTTGAGACCCTTTTCATTTACTAAATATTTGTGCAAATTACTCTGAGAAAAATCTTGTATTGTAAATAACTGACCATCCATCTCTACATCATCTGATTGGATAAGACAATATTTTTCATCATTGCCATTAAACATATCATACACATTTTTTACTTTAATGTTTTTATCAATCGGATGTTCGAAATCATTAACGGAATCAAATGAATCAATAATATAAGAATCAAAATCATATTCTTTTTCATAAACTTTTTTCTTTTTTTTATCAGAATCCTCTACAAATCCACAAAAGTCGTCTAAGACTATTTTCATATAATCAATATCTAGAAGTTCAATTGGATCAGTGTAAATCGTAGGAGGTAAGAAAGATTCAAGAGAATCGTCATGTTCTTTAAAATCTACATTAAGAGATGGTTCAATGTAACACATTCCAGGAAGAGGAGGAGGTATATCATTTACCCATTTAAAATTGTTATCTGTCATAATTGGGGGTATAAAAACTTAACAAAAATGAACAGTTTATTTTTTTTTGTAGTTCTTCAAATCTAGTATTTTAAACCCAACTACTGTTTCTTGTTTTTTTGTATTAGATTTTGTCTCAACGGTCGGTTTATTAAATTTAGGAAATAGTATTTGTTTTTCCAAAATCTTGTAATAATCATTCATTTCATTTTGTACATCTTCAAAATGCAAATCTTTGAGTAACTTCAAGAGTTCATTTTCAGTCATAAGCAATTTTAAATCTGCACAGCCGTCCTTAATAGACAATCTTTTACTAACCATTTTTTCAACAATTTCAATTGCTTCATTTTGATTTTTTGTAACTAATCTTTTTATTAGCGATTTGCGCAAAGATTTGTTTCTATTGATTTCAGAAATTTTAGATCGATCTAGATAAAATGGTATATCATTTTCCTGTTTATTAGTTTCAGTATTACTCATATTTAAATTAACCATTGAATTATTCAAGACATGAGTTTTTAAACTATTCTGTGTAAAAAGATAGTAAGGATCAAAATATGTAATATTACATGAATTATTCGAAGCAATATCATTAAACTTCGTAGTCTGTTTGTGAAATTTTAATAAATGTTCAAGTAATTCAGTTTTATACGGAAAAACGTAGGCCTTTATACCAACGCAATAGTTAAACGTACAACAATAATGCGCATTTTTAAAATGAGATTCTAAGTCAACAAAATTTTTGTAATATCTATTTTTCATCCCAAGTATATCACAAATTGTACAAAGAACGTGTGTTTGGTTACAATGTTGCTTAGCATTTACTTCGTCATATAAAAAATAGTTACAAAAGACACAGAATACATGTCCTTTAAATCCATCCTCGTTTAATTTCCCGTTTTTATGATGTCTCAATGTAGAGACGGTGTACAACTCGTGTTCAAACCAAAATTGTTTTTTGTTATCGCAACATTCGTAACATAATAGCAAAGCGTGCACTTCTCTGTAATGAAATTTTAATTCATAAGAGTCTCTAAATGTTTTATTACATTTCTTACATTTATTTAATAGTAAAGAAGTAACTTTTTCCTTACATTCTTTGTTTTGATAAATGATGTCATTATCTTTATTTTCATCTATAATTATTGATGAGAAGTCTTTAACTTGACAAATACTAGAAGTTTGTTTACAAAGAGGACAGTCTCTGTTTTGATAAAGTTTTAAAAGTCTTAGACCACATGTAATACAAACAGTATGTTTACACTCATATTCTATAATAAAATTGGATTCAGTTAAACAAATTACACATTCCGAATACATAAAAAGGGGTTAGATTAAAATTTAACAGTTTAACCAATTAAAATAAAAAACATTTAATCAAAAATTTACTTTAACCAAATTAATCACATATTGTCTTTACGATATGGACTTTGTCCTGCAACTTTTCTAACTTTTATTCGATGCCTATAATTTTCACTTTTGACATATTTTGCTGAATAAATATGAACCCACAACTTTCCTGCTTCTTCATAGGCTATCTTAATAATAACTGAAGTTCCAGCAGAATAATTTTTTGTATATGCACATTTTGTTGCTGCTTCAAAGGGAAGTTTTGTTGAATAAATAACTTTTTCGCCCATTTTACACACAGGATCATTATTTTTATCTAATTCCCAATGATCTCTTTTTTGTCTTCTACAATAAGTAGTTTGATGTTCTAAAATTCTTACTTTATCACTTAAGTCTTTCATACGTCGAAAAGGATTTAAATCATCTTTGAAATTATTCAAAATCTCTTTCCATCTTCCTTTACCATATTTTTTTACACCTTCTTCTAAAATTTTAATTTCTTCTGGTGTCCACCAAACCCTTTCTCTTTTATCTGCGTATGCAAAACCATCAAACGTTTCATTATCATCAGTCGATTGAGGTGTAATGTGCAATTCTATCTTAGTTGTGTTCTCTGCTGATTTTGTCATTTAAGGGTGAAAAATCCTAACCTATTTATATTTAAAAATCTCATTGGATTAAAAATTTTAAAGAAAGAACTTTATTTGAAAGTAATAACGTAAAAAAAATCATATAACTCCTTAAAATAAAAATTAAAAACTACAATTATAAAACATTTTTTAAGTTTTTTTCTTAATATTAGAATCATTTATTTGAATAATCAATCTCAGGATGATTTCCTACACCATCACATAAATCATAAACATGCTGAGCAATCTTTAATGCCAAACTGTCAGCATCTTGTTGATTAACATTTTCTGCGTAGATACGTACAAGGTCTTCTGTTCCAGAAGGACGAACAAATGCTCTGCCTTGAGATTTATCTATTTCTTCAGTAATTTTTTCTTGTAAAACTTTTGGTGTTATAACTTCATTTTTGTCGTTAACAGATATGACATTTTTATTTGATATCTGTACAGCTAAAAGCCGAGATCCATTATCTTTATATTTTTTAAGGTTCACAGTATCTGTAATAATAGATTTGAAAACCAATAAATTTGCTAAAGCATCACCAATGTTGGGATCAAACAAGTTTGAAAGAACTTGTAAAATTTTATGTTCTTTACTTGTTCCCGAGTTGAACGTTTTTATAGCATTATTAGAAAACATTACACTTCCATGTCCATTTGGTTCAAAAAATATTCCTATATCATATTTTTTTGCTGCCATTACAAAATTTTTAACTCCAGTCTGAACCATTTCTGTCTCAAAATCATTTAAAAAATCTAAACATGCCCCGTTGCTATAAAAAGATAAAACAATTCCTATTCTTAATTTAAGTTCAGTTTTTTTACAAAGATCAAGAAAAAAATTTGCTAAGATTGTAGCTTGTACATCTCCATCAATAATTTCTAGTTCATTTTTTTTGGTAAATAAAATTAATCTGTCAGCATCCCCATCAAAACTAGCAAATAAATCTGAACAATTAGATTTTTTGAAGTCATATTGTAAAACAGGTAAGGTTTTATGTGTATGTACAAAGTCTGCACCACATTTTTCATTCAAAATTCCATTGTCATCGTTAATGGTTTTTATATTAAATTCGTCAATCATAAGTTGGTTAGCTATTCCATTTGCCGTATCTGCGAAAATTGGAATATCTATCTGGGTAAGATCTTTTAATATTAAATATTCGTTTTGTAAATGATTAAGGTAGACTTGTTTATTAACCAACATATTACATTCATTCGATTTTCTTATCAAAAAATGCATTTGAGGCGTACTTACTTCGCCGTAGTCTTCTACAATACAATCAACCTGAGCCAAAACTTCTTTAATCTTTTCAGATATCATAATTCCTGATTCACGTGTATCCCTTCCTATAACTACATGACCAGTGATTCCATCGTTTATGTCGCACAGATTACTATTTTTTCGTAAAATTTTATTTAAAGTGTTATGGAAATCTTTATCTTCACAATTAACTAAGTCATCACTGCATTTCTCCCATGATTTGTCAAGCATGTTCCCATTAAAGTCTACAAATTTTACACCGTTATATTTAACTGGATTATGACTAGCGGTAATCATAATTCCAATACGTTTACCTGCAAAAGATGTTGAACGTAAATATGCAACAAAAGAAGATCTACATATTATATTTGTAAGATCTTCTGTATCGCTTCTATATCCAGCAGTACCATAATATGCTTTGTTTAATGGTTTTTTAAGTTGATCCGTTATTTTTATTTTTTTATTCATTTAAAGGGCTAAAGTTTGTTTATTTTACCTAACAAATATCAAAATTTTAAACAAATAAAAAATCAAATAATTTAATTTGTGATATGACTTATTCGGTCCAAGGATTTTCTTCCTTAATTTTTACAACAATTTTCTTAACTTCCTCTATAGGACTATAAAATTCTTCTTTTTCATTTTTATCATTAATTACTAATTCCTCGGATTTATTTAAAGCAAAGAATAATTCATAGCAACTTCCTAATGTCAATCCTTTAATTTTGATTATATTTATTCCAAAAAGATTAGAAAATCTATTCTGTGATTTTTCACTGATCGTAATTAAATTACTGTTCTTTTCAATATGTAAAATTTTATTATTAAGATTGATAGTTAAAAAAATATCATCTATAAACTTGTCGATATTCTCTAAAATTTCATCAGTTAAAAGTCCAAGTTTTTTTTCATCGTTATTTTTCAAAAATGATTTTCTATTTTCGAAAATAGACAAAATCGACTTATTTCCAAAGTTTTTTAATTTAGCTAATAATTCAGAATATTTATCAGAAATTTTACCAATATTGGAGATCTGAAAAAAATGTACAAATCTTGATTTAGTAACAGAAACAAAACAGAGTGTCCAATCACCTGTTAAACCTCTTTTGATCTTATACACACCTGATTTTACTGGTTCAATATTTTTCCAAATATTAATGTCTTTCTTAGTTAATTTATTACTCATATTCTGTATTATCGTCTCATATGTGTCTATAATTTTAGACGAATTAAGTTCTTTACTGTATCCTAACGCATCCGAATATCTGTCATTTTCTCGTTTTGTATTAAATTTTAAATTTGAGACATCAGTGAGGTCCCTGTATAATCTTTTTTGCTCTTTACATAATCTATTTAATGTTTGAATATACAAATCTTGAATATTGAGATATTTATCTTTATACATTGATTTCATATTGGATATTACAAACGTACTACTCTCTTTATTATTATACATATTTTTTATAGCTACTTTTAGACGTATATCTGTAAGCCACGGATCTTTATTTGTCATCCAACTATCAAAATGTGCCTTTTTTGCTATATCTAATTCCCTATGTTTTTCTTCATCGTGATGTAAAAGCTTTGATAAATTAGTTTCAATAAGTAAAATTTCTTCGTTAATACACAAAATTAGTTCATCTAGTTCTTTAAACATTTCTAAATATGAATTGTTTGATCTTTCGTATAACTCTCTTTGTTTTTCGCTTAGTTCTACTAGATTTAGTAAGTTTGGGTCATTCCACTCAGTGTCTCTTGGGATTTGAGTTGCGCGCGATAGAATATTAGATGATTTTTTTATTAAAATATTTATACATTCATAATAACTCTTTACAAATTCGATTTTATTTTTCATTGTTTTGTAATGAGTTATTAAATCCTTAACTTCATCCATGTTTTTTATATTTCAATATTATTTAAAGGTTTATAGTTGACTGATGTAACAGAATACGAAACAAAAAAAAATAAAAATTTTAAAAAATAAAATAACAAATGTTTTTAATTTTTACATTATTTGCCACCTAGGCAACTTTTTATAATTTCAATACATTCATCTTTAAGTTTTGTATCAAAAGAAATTGGATGATAATTTTTAAAACACTCAACAATCTCCCCATTGTTTGTAATAATAACTCTTATTTCATTTGTAAAATCAAAAATCAAAGAACTATCAGCCATTACAAACAAGAGTCCTGCTTTGATTTTTCTGATTTTCATGATAAAAGACGGCTCGCACGTAGAGTACTCAAAATCATGAACGAAAGTATCTATAAAATATTTTAAAATTTTATAACAAGGCTTAATATCTTCCGGAATATTATTTAAAAAGTGTTCTTCTCTTAAAAAAGTCTTTTTACCATCTATGACTTCTGTTTGGATAAAGACAATACTGTTTTTCTTCATCATTATATTTTTTTTGTCGTTAAAATAAAACCCGCTTATTCCGGATTTTAATACATACCCGATCCCTTTTAATTTACTAATAGGTATACTAAACAATACATAATCTGTTAGTACTTTAGACTCAACATATTTATTTGTAATAAGATTCCTGTAAATTTTTAGTAAAAAGTGTTCACGCCTATTTAAAAATTTGTGCTCCAAAATTTCTTCAAGTCCAGGTCTTTCCAATGGATCTAACGTCAGTATAGAATTTATTAAATCTATCGCTTCACTAGAAAGATCACAATTTTCAGGGTAGATATAATTGTTTCTCTTGATTTCTTTGTAAATTTCTTCTACGTTTTTCTTTTGAAATGGTGGAATTCCTATCAAAAGTGTATAGATTATAACACCTAAAGACCAAATATCCACTTCATAAGAATGACCACCATCTTTACCAAACAAAACTTCAGGTGCGATATAATTAGGAGTACCACACATTGTAATTTTACGTTCTCCTTCTTTTATTCGTGCTGATAACCCAAAATCTCCAATTTTAATATTCATTTTAGAATCAAGGAATAAGTTTCCTAGTTTTAGATCTCTATGAACTACATGTACTTCGTTATGTAAATACAATAGACCATTTATTATTTGTTTCACAAAATTTACAACGTATCTTTCTTTTAATTTTCCATTTCTTTTAAGTAAAGCGTCAAGACCTCCTCTTTCGCACAACTCCAAGATCATGAAAATATAATCATCGTTGCGAAAATGTCTAAACATTTTTACTACGTTTTCATGGTTTAATTCCATGTGTATTTCAATCTCAGATTTAAGTTTCTCGTGGACCTTTTTACTCTTAATATCTTTCAATTTAACTATTTTCATTGCAAATGTTTCACCTTCATCTTGTTCTATCAAGTAACACTGAGCATAAGCACCTCTTCCAAGCAGTTTTTTTAAAGTGTAATTTGTATGATATTCAGGATCTACTATTGTTGTTCCTAGTTGAAAATATAAATCTATTTTTGATGCCATCTAAGGGATATTTTTTCGTAAAAAAACTTTCAAATAATTATAAAATTTTAATTGGTACTTTTATTATTACAAATCAATAGTAAATTATTGGTTGATTATCCGTACATTGATTGTTTATTTCTATTTTACGAAGCCCTTATGTATTTGTTTTCCAAAGATTATTTTTTTAAATCGTTAAAACATCTAACAGTAACAGAAGAACAAATAAGATCTCTTGGTATGTATATTAAAATATTTAAAAAGGAGTATAATAATATTTTAGAAGTGTATTCTTTTGTCTATAAAGAGTCTAGTATTCATCATAAGCTTGTGTTAATGTATCTTGTGAATGAAATATTACAAACTGATAAAAGCTATGACGAAGATTCTATGAATTTAAAAAAAGGATTTAGAGATTTTATTGTACAAAATTTTGGGAAAACTAAAATAGAAGCCTCAAAATATCCCGTAATACTTAAAAAATTTGAAGATTTAGAACGAGTATGGGAACAGAGAAATGTCATTCTATTAAGTAAAGTTTTTAATATTGAGGAATTTTTTGCTAAAGTCGATGGATGTAAAGGGAATAAAAAACAGATTATAGAAACATTAGAATTTTATTTAAATAAATTAAAAACAGATGAAACTGATTAATAAATAATAATTAGACTGATATTGTGTTCTTTCTTATATTTCCTATTTGATATTTATAACTTTTTTGAGATCTTTTTTTAAAAATCAACCGTTCTTTTTTAATGTCAAAATTTTACAAACTAGAACAAGAAACTCTGATAGATATTCACCAGTCATACACACAGACACATAGAGAAATGATTGATAATATTAAAATAAACATTATAAAAAAAGAAAACCTCTTCTTAGAGTTTGATCTGATAGGAGTAAATTGTTCTATAGCAAACGCATTGCGAAGAATATTAATTAATGAAATTCCTACATTTGCAATTGATAAAGTTTCCATTTTAGATAATACTAGTGTACTTCCGGATGAATTTTTAGCACACAGACTTGGACTTATACCGTTGAATATTAGTCCAGAACTTGAAGTAGGGGATCTACTTTTTAGATTAAAAAAAATTAATACTGGCACAGATGTATTAGATGTAACATCGAATGATATCGAGTATGTTAAAAAAGAGGGACAACCCGATGTTGAATTGACAAAGAATATTCCGTTGGCAAAACTGGCACCTAAACAAAGTATAGAAGTAGAAATGATTGCATGTAAAAATGTGGGCCGCGTCCACGCAAAATGGAGTCCAGTCTGTCCTGCAACTTACAGGCTGATGCCTATTATTGAAATTAAAGACATTTATAACGAGGAAGCTAAAAAATTACAGAGTTGTTTTAGTCCAGGTGTTATTTCTCTTGTTGACGATGGAGATAGAGTTAAAGCTGTTGTATCAAAACCAAGAAACGATTTAGTAAGTAGAGAAGTTTTAAGACATAAAGAGTTTGATGATAAAGTTTTTTTAGGTAGAAAGAGTGATCATTTTATATTTACAGTAGAGAGTTTAGTATTAGATCCTTTGTATCTTGTAAAAAAAGCGTTAATGATTTTGTACGAAAAACTTGAAATTTTAAGAGTAGATTTGAATGAAGCAAATAATAAAAACGTAGATTGATATGAAATAAATTAAATATTTTTTTAGTATCAGAAAAGGTGTTCTATATATTTTTAAGTATTAGTAAAGGTGTTTTATATATTTTAATATTATTACCTAGTTCATGTAAGGATATACAGTTTATATATTAATTTACAACCAATGTTTACAATAGTTTAATTTATTTAAGCTTTTTAGTTATATTGGCTAAAGACGATGAACCCTTTAATATTTATTTAAAACATAAAATATAATTTAATGATTTTTTTCAGGCCTTCATTAATATCCAATAACAATCAATTTTAAAGATGGTTAAAAAAATAATAAAACTATCAATTGAAATTAATTATATTGATTATAGACTATATATGTGGTTATTGACACAACCGTTTAATATTAAATGTGCTTATTATAACGTAATATAATTTAATAATAAATTTTTTTTGTTAATATTACTTTGTGTCCTGATTTTTTTGTACCTACTGTGTAGTTTAAAATTTTCTCGGGACTTGAAAAATTTCATCAGTATCAAAATACATTAAACGTTTAAAATAATATTAACATACGATTTTAAATTAAAGTGCTTCAACCGAACACTTTACAAGAATTAAATTGCTTAAAGAAAATTGCAATTAAAATACACGATTAAATAAATGTTTTCGTTTTTTTTTGTTTTTTATCAATACCTATTTTATTTAAGACTTTTAATAAAGAGAAATACGTTCGTTTTTTGTATAGACTATACAATAACTTAGCTATTATTAAATTGACTTAACTTTGTTTTACTTATCATTATGTAGTGTATCATTTGACTTATCTAAATTGTGATAGTTTACAAAAATGCAAAAGAATAGATATAAATCTAATTATGATTATCTGAAATAAACATGTAAACAGTTAAACTGACAAAAGAAAGTTTTATCTTACAATTATAAAAAATAAGATAAACGCCATATAAGAGAATTTGTTGTGATATCTTAAAGATCAGAACTTGTGGTAGAACTTTTAAAAAATATTTTTTAGTAAAAAGTTTAAAACTTAAGAAACATACGAAAAACTATCAAGATGCTAAGAGTTGACTATTCAAGATACAACGAGGCACATAAATTTAACTATTTTATCATGGTAAATAACATTGCGTTATTGTAGAAAAAACACTCATTTAAGAAGTGGGATAATAATTTCACAAAATGAGTGAAATTTGTCATTCATACATATTATCAATAAACTCGACATTCTCGATTTAGTGATATCTACAGATAAAACAAAGATATACTTTGATAAAATGAATAAGTCCTTTTATTTATTTCTTGAGTAGATGAAAACGATAAATGTTAGGACTTATTTATGAATTTAAACGACGCAAAGTCTGCAATATTATACTATCTATAACTAATTTTTTGTAAAATGTAAAAAGTTATCGTTTATTTTTGAAAAACAGACATTCCTAAAAAATAAGGCACCGGTATAGTAAATTCTTTAAACATCTTAAGATTCAATACTTTACATACAGGATGAAATTTTTAGATAGTTCTTTTAGACAGCAACAACGTTGTTAGTTCAATAATATTCTATTATAACTAAGAAGACCTAAAAACATCTATAAATTTTTAAATAACAAATATTATAAATATAGTTAAGCGAGTATTTATTTTACAAGTTGTCACAGCAGTATTAATAGATTGTTATAAAAAAATTAATTGTCTGTTTTACATCAAAATAAAATATTTTTTTCTATAAGTTTTTATTTTTTTTAATGAACAAATTGCAACAAAATTTGCATCTTTTTAATGAAAAACAAACAAGAATCTTAAGAACCATCTGTATAATTTCTATGCCCCTCGATTTTTTTTATAAGGTATATTCTATACAAAGATAATATAACTATAGTAGTAAAACACGATTCTATTACAAAAAGTATACTTGTTTTTACTAACCCATATATAACGAGTAAAGGTATTATAATAATAATCCCTAATAACCATATAGTACCCATTAAAATATATGACCACTTATAAAAGTTTTTTTTACTCATTTGACTTTTTTTCAATATAAAATCAAACCATAAAAAAATTAATTTTGTAAGATGAAAAAAATGAAATGGATTTTTACCAGGCGAAAACAAATCCGCCATTATTAATAAATAGACCCATATCATACCCGCTTTTTTACATGAATCAATCATCTCTTCTACAATATAAAGATTAATTTTAAATAAGTCAAGTCCTATTTTTTTATTATACGTATGGTAAATCACATCAGTATTTTCTCTCATTCTAATTAGTAAAAAAACAAAAACTATACAATGTAAAATAAGTAAAATTTTTAGTTCTATTGAAAATTCATATAAATAACCTATAAAAATACTAAACACAAACGAAAATATTCTAGTTATCTTAATTTGTGCTCGAGATGATATTGTATTAATAAAATAGAATCCAGAATAATAACCCATTTCCATTATTAATAAGACTTTAGTAAATGTTAATATGTATTTAGACATTGAGACTGTACATAGAGTGTGTTCATCTATTTTTTTTTGGTTTAAAACTGATCGAGTAATCATTGTATCTAAACTTAAACTAAAAAAATATAGAGAAAAATAAATAATATGGCTTATAAAATTCATTGAGGGAGTTTAAATATTTTGTTTATAAAAAAAGGATTAATTAATAAAAAAACAATTATTAATAAAAGAATGATATTAATTATTAATATACTAAAATACTAAAAAAACAATATAAATTCACATTTTGTCAAAAGAGAAACAAAAACCAAAATTAGAAGTAAACAAATAAATTCAAAATTTTATTAAGGACTATAAACAAACAAAAAATTTATTATAATTCTTAGGTGTTTGAACTGAATTGTAAAATATATTTTGAAATTCAAATTGCACATTTATAATTTAAGCCTTTTTGTAATAAAGTGTATGTTTCATACTCATTAACTTGTATTATTTAGTCTGCTAAAGATTTTTAGGTTATTAATAAAAGAATTAATTTGTCATTAACAAAATGATTAGTGAGTAACTACTTGCATATTTAATTACTCATTTACAGATTTATAAATAGTCCAAACAAAATTATCACAAAAAAATTTAATTTATCTTATATATTTCCTTCGTTTCATGTAGTTTACATTTTGTAGTTTGCAATACTTCTTAGATGTGACCTTTAGAAATTATGATCTCATTAAGAGATTTAATCTATTGTCTATTATAATATTGGTGTCGTAGTATTTTTATGTTTTCTCATGAAGTTACTACATTTCGATATATTGATATATGACGCGCCGAATCTGATTGGCTGTTTTGCATATAAATAATTACTTTTCGAATGAAGGTTGAAAGTTTACAAAAATGTTTTTTTTAAATTGGAATTTATATTAGACCTTTTCTATACCCCATTGACTCTTAGAATGTAAACATAAAGAAACTACTATGTTTATTAAAGCTTGCTATTAAGCATCGTGTATTTGTCTATCTTAAGCTCATGTATACTTCAAATCTTTCTTTTTACAATAAGCTGTATAAATTTTGCAAATCAGGTCTTTAATAATTTATAACAGGTTAATAGTGGTTATTGATCAAATTTTATTGGCATTGTAAAAAAAAATGCAAAATGCTTGAATTCATTATATAGTGAATTAAAAATGTCTTATTTTAGATATTCTTCTTCTGCAATTCAATAAAGTAGTAGCGTAGCCCTTTGCATGTCCAAAGATGTAAAAATATCATAACGATAACCATCCTTGGATTTTGCAAAATATAATTTTCTTGATTCTTATACAATATCACGATTAATCTTCTAATTACCATTAGGATGGTATTTTATTAATATTCTATAGCTTTTGGACCCTTTAATTGTTTTTATACATTCACATTATAAAAACAGTAAATTTTTTTTATTCATTTTGTGATGTCTTTTGGCGATTTGTAGAATTTTCTAAAAGTCGCAACAAAGAAGTAACAGTTCTCGTTTTCTTATTAAGTTCCTTAAGCCTTATTAATAAAGACGTAACTTTAAGTAATTTGCATTAAATTAAATAATATCTGAAAATTTATCTAAGCATGTAAAAGCTAGTCATGATGTTTTTTTTTTACCTTAAATAAAACCAAAACAGAATCTGTTAATTTTATAAAATACTTATACATTGTTTTGTAAGGACTTATAAATGATTTTAACAAAATTAGGAAAAAAGACACATGTCTTTTAACTTTCATCTTTTTTGTCATCTCTTATCAGCAAATTTGCGCAGTTTCCGGTATCTTTAAATCGTTCATAGTCAAGCAAAAATATAATTTCTTCGTTTGAGCTAATTAAGTCTTTTATTTTTTACAAAAGTAAATTTTAAGTTTTTACATGACATCTTCTTTTACTATTACTGATACGTACATCTATATATTGTCTTAACTCTACTAAATTTATGTAAAAACTTAACTTACATTGAAATTTAAAACCGAGGATCTTTTTGTTGAACCTAAAATAAAAATATTGAGCACTGATGAAAATCGAAATAGGATAGAATTTTATTTCAACCACAATATTTAAACAACTGTTAAAAAAATATGCAATACGAAAATTTGTAAAAATAAATTTTTATTTAGATTTTAAGTTTATCTGCTTTTTTTACTTTTTCGTAAAAATTTGATGTATTTTGTTTATTTTTTCAGCCTACGTGTTAAATATAAATCAATAAGAAAGTTGTAAAAATGACTTGAAACAAATATTCAAAATGTTTTTTAAATCTTTTTTTAATATTTTGTTACTTTCATTAGTATGTTTAGATGTGATTATATTTGTTAAAGATAATTGTAAGTTAAGGGTATATCGGTTTAATTGTTTTATAAAAAATGTCGAATTTTTTAAAAAATTTGATATAGTGAAATTAAGACACAACAAAAACAATTTAGAATAGTATGTTAAATACGTCAAACTTTATAAATTAATATATCAATTAAAGGAGTTTGAAATTAGATTAAACTATAAAGTCAATTGCTTATAAATAGTAAAAAGAAAATATTTAGATTAAATAATTAATTTTTATCACAAAAAAAACTAAAAAAATTTTAACGTCTAAAAAAAGTTTTAATTCTATGCCATTTAGATTTCGTACTGTCTAAATGTCAATAATCTCCTCCTTTGTTGTGACGTCAAAAATATCATATATTATATTTATTAACTCATTTGATAACCCCAATATGGAAAAACAAGTTGACACTTTACAATTTGATGATTTGTCTTATGACGTGCCTAATCTCAATCCTAATTTAAGTGGCGATTTTGCAAAAATTATCGAATCGTTATCTGGTAAAATAGAATCTGGTAAACTAACGGCAATTCTTGGGGTTAGTGGATGTGGTAAAACACACCTTTTACAAATGTTAGTAGGAGATATTTATGAGAAAAGTAAAACTTCCGGGCAGATATTGTATAATGGAAAAGAAAGAAATCCAAAAGAATGGAGAAAGATAATTGGATATGTACCACAAGATGACATATATTATCCTAACTTATCAGTGTATGACCAAATGAAGTTTTATGGATCACTTAACAATACAAGGTCAAGTAAAGATACTGATGAAAAGATTGATGAAATACTAAAAAGCTGTGCTATATTTTATAAAAAACATTCAATAATGAACTCTTTATCTGGAGGAGAACGTAAAAGAGCAGTTATTGCAATTTCAATGGTTTCCGATCCTAAAGTGATAGTTTTAGATGAACCGACAACAGGACTAGACTCTAATACCGCTTTAGAAATAATTTATATGTTGCGAAAATATGCTCATGAAAATAATTGCATGGTTATTGCATCGGTACATCAGCCTGGAGAAGGTCTTTTTAGTTATTTTGATGATTTAATAATTTTAGTACAATACGGTGTATTTTATATGGGCCCATATAGCGATATAAAATCTTTTTTGACTGATCACGGGTTGATTATACAAAATAATTTATCACTACCGGAATTCATTTTTATGTTGTTGTCTGAACATTCTCATTTACCTGAAATTGAAGAGTATAAAACGATAGTCGCTCAAATTATAGAAAACAATCGTAAAAAGGATAATTTGCCAGTTACAACAACTGCTTGTAATAATTATAAGGACTTAGATTGGAGTTGTAATAATCATGACATATCAAAAATATTTAGTCATTGTTTTAAATTGACATACGAAGCACCTGGTTCAATTATGAGTATTTTATGGGCATTGGTTTTATTAATTTTATTCACTGTAGAAATTTTACTACCGTTTTTGAAAAACCGTTTTTCAGGAATTAATATCGTTGAAGACTACAAAACATGTTCGTTATATGAAATATTTAGATTAAGTTGTGCTATTTATTACGATCTTACTCTATTTAGTTATCTTTTTTCTTATATTAACACTTATACAGGTCTATGGTCTTACAATCCATTGTTTATAATAGAATATTTCTTAGGAAAATACACATTTGGAACTTATTTCGCTTCTATGTTTTTTTCGGTTCTTGGTCGTTACACTTTTATGTATCTTACACAATTTATTATTTGGTGTTTTGTATACAAAAACATCTTACTACATCCTCTAATATTTTGTTTCGTTCTAATGTGTGTGATCTTAAATATCTGTATTTGCACTAGTATCTCACTTTTATGTGAGTTTTCAAGTGCTTTGGCTTATCTTCTTTTTATTACTGTAAGTGGAGCTCTCGATAAAGATATCAACGACAATGTCATGATACTTAAAAAAAATAAGGCTGTTTATCTTTTTATCTTTTGCCCTACTTATCTATTTAATTTATTTTTAAAGACGAAATGTTTTGGTCTGGCCAGTGATTTTCAAAATAAACCAAGCCTAATTGATTTATTAAGCGCAATGAAATCGGAACTTGGATTTGTTTCATTTGATGAAGGAGCTAAAGGACAAATTATCTATGAATATTTAGGACAATGGTCGGATTTAATTGTAATACTTGCAATTATTTTGTCTTGCATTCTATTATTTAACATTCTAATAATTTTTTACAAGAAAAGTAGAATTTATAATATGAGATTGAAATTAACAAAATAAAAAATTTTAAAAAATGTGTTTTTTTAGTTTTTATGTTTTTTTTTTATTTATCAAAAGTTTTAAATTTAATGAATAAAAAATACGACTAAAATATGGGATGAAAAAAAAATGTCTAATATAATATATCTACATGTTGACATTTCATAAGTGCTTATTTAATAATCATCTATTTCGTTTGATAAATTCCTGAAAAAATTAACAATAAGATTGTAGTAAAAAAAATCAATTGAATTTAAAAAGTCTAGAATAAAATCTATTATATATAAATATTGATAGTATCATGTTAATATATTATGAAACAATTTTATTAATGTTTATATGCAGTTTTTATTCTTAATTTTATTTATATTAGTTTTGATTGTATTTCTTTATATTTTTTTATACCCCATGTTAAAATTATTTCTTATAGGGTTTGTTGTCACAACACTGTACAAGTCTACTTTAAACCTGCTTGATGAAGATAAATTTCCGTCCAGTGAATCAATCTTGAAAACTACCTACGAGACAATTTTAGAACAAAACGAGGTTAAAAAATATCCTTATATTCACAAACTAGAATTTGAATATATTAAAGATAATCAAGAAATGGTCGGTGCTTTTAATAACGCCTTCTGTTTACATAAACATTTAGGAACTAAATACAGAAAAATAGTTCTTTCTAAGATCGATAATTTTTTAAAAGAGGTAGGATTGATATATGGAAAATGTTTATTATATAAATTATAAAAGTTTTAAACAGTCAAGTAAGTCTACAATATCTACGTTTTACCTTAGAATCACATAAGTTATTTATGAAACATATAATTTTAGAAAGTGAAAACTATGTGAAAAAAGACGATTTTGATTATTTAAGAATTTCGATTATATTTAATGCACTTTTTACGAACACGTCATCTTTTTATGTAAAAAAACATAAATTTAGTTCATATAAATTAACAATTAATAAAATGAAGAGAAAAGAGCTTTTAAAAAATATAGAAGATGAAATGGAACATATAAAGTTATATATCTTATGGGGTAGTCCACGAGTCATATTTTCAAAAAGTCTATATAAAAAAATATCTCAGTACAAACATCTTTTTTTGGATGAAAATAGCTCTAATGGAAATAAAAAAGACAACAATTCTGTTGTCTAATAAAAATTTAAGGCAAACATATTTACATCTTGTATAATCTTTGAAATTATAAAGCTATAATCAAACCCTGTTTGTATTCGTAAAATTATAACAATTAAATCATTATCATAAAATATATCTACAAATATATATAAAAAACAATACGTTTTATTAATCTAGTGGTATAAAAACAATTTAATGGTTCTACCCTCTCATCTGTTAATATAAATAAAATATTTGTTTACTTTGACAAACTAATATTAGATTTTTGCAAGACGACATATCAAACGTAAGGTAGTATATTGCGATACATTAACGAGGTCACACGTTTTTTGATTTGTAACAACATTTTCAACGAATTTAAACAAAAATAAGTAAATCGCTACCTGTGCTTAAAAAGGTATATGATGATATTAATATTAAGTATATGCCGGGTATAGAGAAATACATTAATAGTTCTAAAGATTTAAATAACAAATTTATTAGAGTAAAAAAATACTGTAAAATAAAAGTAAACTGATAAATTATATATTATTAAGAATACAAACAACCATCTAAACAAAAATATAATTAGATACAAGATTACAATGTCTACATTTTATTCTATCGATAAAATTTACATATGCTAAAATTTAAACTAGGAAATAAAAAAATTTATTATTGAAAAAAACTTCAAGAGAAATTCAAGATTTTTTTGTATTATGTGATAACGATTATATATGTTAAAAAAACTCTTAAAGATTCTTTGAAGACATACATTTAGAGTAATTTTGTAAATGATAAACAGCTAATATATTTAAAGATTAAAAGATTAAAAATATTTAAACATAATTTAATAATATTAAATATCAAAAGATAAAACTTAGACCAACAATCTATACTTTTTTATATTTAAAAATAATATATACAATCAAAAAAAAAACATTTGTTCTTCAATAGTATTCTATAGAATTCCAAAACTGATTTATAATTTTTGATAACTACGTTTTTTAACCTTTAAAAGATCTTCGTTGTGAGAAGATTTGATTTAGAATTTATTTACTTTTTAATGCCTTAGTATACGTGAAGACATTTTGCATAAATTTACGCAATTTGACCAATAATTCCTCTATAAATTTTAAAATATTCTAATTTGCTTTAGATATGTTCTTTGTTGATAATAAAAGTAACCCTTTTCTATACACAATAATTCTTATTCAGTATTTAAGACACATTATTAAATTAAGTAAAGTGAATTAATATAGGTTTAATAAAAACATTCAAAAGAAAAGTATTGATTTGTATTGTATACATTATTAAACACTAAATCACAAGTCATAATTTATAAATATTTAATATTTAAATAAAATTTCAGAGGGTAATATATTAAGCATAATATTACGTCTTGTTTTTTGTAGCCGTTAAATTCATCGAACAGATACAAACAAAACTATCAGTTTATCATTTCAAAATTCTCTTATAAATTGTTCTTATACGAAAATGTATGTATATTGTATTATAATCTAATTTTATATATATCAACATATTTATATTCTTTAATAATAAAAAAAATGATAATTGAATATTTTTATTACTATACAGTCTATTATATCAATACCCAATTCTAAGACTATCTTATTTTTATATTTATGCTAATTTTTTACCCCTAAGATGGAATTTGGTCAAATTTTAATTGCACAGACTACTACACTACTTTCTTTTATGATTGTCATCTTATCAGTTGATTCCTCTTACATAACAAAAATGTGTAAATTGATATACTCTAATAATTGGTTGAATGTATCAGATGACAAAGGATTATTTTTATTTTTGTTTATTACTTATCTAATTGTAGGCATATCTACCTTGGAAATTATAAGAAACATGTGCGGTAAAAATCTAAAACTAAAGGATAAAGTAGTTTACATTCAAACTTGCAATTACAATAACTCCTTTTTATTATTTGCTAACTTTTTAAGTCTTTACATTTACAGAAAATTGTCAGTTAGAACTCTAAATCTTTTATTAATAGGAATTTGGAATTGTGCTTTGTACAACTTTACTTATCTAATGGGTCTTAAATATCTTAGTGGTCTTGTGTATTGTAATTTTCTGATTTCTAATATCTTAAACTTACTAATGACCTATCTTTGTAATTTTGATGTTGTCGTAGATGTCATTATAGGACAATATAAAAGGTATAAATTATTTTATTAAATTAATTACATTCTTGACACTTGTCTTAAAGTACTATTGGTTCTTAAATGTAACCAATCTCCTTTTTTAATATAAATAAATTAATATCCCTCATACTATGAAATTAATAGTCGTGAGTAACAGACTGCCTGTCACTTTAAAACGAACAGAAAACGGATTTGATTATAAACACAGTTCCGGTGGATTAGTAACAGGACTTAAATCGATAAATACTAGAATTGATTTTAAGTGGTTTGGTAATTTAAGTAGTGAAGGGTTAAGTGATGAAGATAAAAAGACTATTTATCAAGAATGTACAACCAAATTTAATCTATATCCTATATTTATAGACCCAGAATTGAATGATAACGCGTACAACGGTTTTTGTAACGGTATCGCATGGCCTATGTTGCACTATTTCTCTGATGACATAGTCGTCACAGAAAAATATTACGAAGCTTATCAAATGTACAACAAAATATTCTTAGATGCAATTTTAAAAGAAGCTTCTGATGATGATATCATTTGGGTACACGATTACCATTTAATGCTTCTACCTCAACTAATAAGACAACAAAAAGAACAAATAAAGATAATGTTCTTTTTACATACACCATTTCCAAGTAGTATAAGTTTTAATAGGCTGTTTTGTAGAAAGGAAATATTAAATGGAGTATTAGCATCAGATCTCGTTTCATTTCATAGTCATGAATATGTTGCGAATTTTCTCGATTGTTGCAAATCGAACGGTATACCTTGTAACAGTAAAATCGACGCTATTCCTATAGGTATAGATCCAGAAATATTTACTAAATGTTTAGAAGAAGAAAAAACTAAAGAGATTATTAAATTTTATAAAGAGAAATATAAAAACAAGACTATTTTATTAGGAGTAGACAGATCTGATTATATAAAAGGTATTCCCAATCGTATACAAGGCTATACTGAATTTTTAAAAAAATATCCTGAGTATAAAGACAATACAGTTTTTTTACAAATAGTAGTACCTAGTAGAACAGGAGTCACAGAGTATAAAGGATACACCGATTGTGTTAATAAACTGGTAGCTGATGCTAATAGTACAATAGGAGGTATAGATAATACTCATATATATCTATTAAATGATTCTGTTGATTTTAATACACTTTGTGCGTTGTATTACGTCAGTGATGTATTATTAATAACGAGTCTGAGAGATGGAATGAATTTAGTAGCTATGGAATATGTAAGCTGTTCATACGATACAAAGGGCCCTGCTCCACTCTTTTAAAATTCATATGTAACAGAGGTAGAACTTTATATTCACTTAGTGATTACTGGTGCTAATAAAGTGAAGCCACGT
>DWCF01002001.1:0-26407 GCA_018230265.1 Delias oraia | reverse complement strand
TATACGTATATATTATATATATATATTTGTTTTGAAAAATCCTCTTAAAACATC
This sequence comes from Delias oraia, assembly GCA_018230265.1. Classification (NCBI taxonomy): domain Eukaryota; kingdom Metazoa; phylum Arthropoda; class Insecta; order Lepidoptera; family Pieridae; genus Delias; species Delias oraia. The sequence continues at coordinate 26,353 of DWCF01002001.1, read as the reverse complement.
CAAAGAATATCTATTAATATGAAACATAAAGTACTGCAAAATATTTTATTTTCTTACCAGTAGGTGGTACGAATGCAAAAATTAGTTTCCAAAATATTGTTAAAATGTGCATTACGTAGTCTAAGCAGGAAGGCGGCTCGTCTGGATTATCTAAAAATAAAAAAACTATTTACCCATAGGTGTATATACCACTACAAATAGGTGTATATAATAAATAAAACCTTTCTAAGAGTAATATTTTTCTTATAGTATATCGGACAACGGAGCAGATAGCGATCCTATCCGGTAAGAGAACACCGCCGCCATTCAACAACCGCGACATAGTTCGCGCATTGGCTGTGTTGCCGATTTTTACGCTACTTAATAAGTGACGTTATAAAATATATTTTTTGTAAGAAACTAATACAACTATAAATTAGTAAGATTTTTTCCAACGTGTTATTTAAAAACGTATCTAATTTGTAACAGATTGAAATAGCCATTTGTTTGCGTCGTAAGCTAAAAACGATATTCTTAATTAGTCAAAATTAATATTTAACTATTGCTACGGGTTAAGACAAATTATGTTACCAGAGCTGGCCGTCAAAGCATCTGTGAATTGTTCCTTCCAGGAAGATGTCCCGATTATAATTGAAGCATTTGCCCTTTGAACGAGTTTGTCAACAGTGTTCTGTGAACAAATTGTTTATTTTTTCCAAAATAAACAAGTCTTTTCATTAGACAAAACATTTTAAGGTAAAGTCACTATTTACCTTAAAATATACTTTACCTTTGAAATAAATATCTGGTAAATTTTATACTTAACGAAAACAGTAATTAATTTACTATGAAAATAACAAGCTATGATTTACTAAGGTAATGAATTATAAAATAAATGTAAACCTATTATAAAATAAATGTGAATTTGTTTTAGCGTTTTAATATTTTTTAAATTCAGAAACTTCTGTAATACTTATGTCAATAAAAATAATGAAAAAGATTAAAGCGACATTGTGTACAGTTTTTATGTAATAAATGAATAATATATAATATTTTTATATTAATTTCCTACACTTTTTGCACTTACATAAAATTATTTGATAACCCGCTTTTTGCATACAAACTTAAATAATTTTATTTTCATATTATTTCCAATAACAATTGATTTATGAATATTATATTCTTTACAAGCAGCTTAGGTTAAAAATAATATCAAATCTTAAATATTATTAAAAATTAGAGTAACATTTAGCATTAAAAACTATTGTAAATCAGACAATGTCATATAAATATGAACATGTGACAAAATGTTTTGTTGATGGTACCTACATGGTCAAATATAGGTTTAATTACCTTAAATTCTTTGCTCTCTTTAATTCTAAGCTGGGCTCGTGTAATTTCACCGGCGCGTGGCAGTCCCATCATTGCCACAACGCACTCCTCTTCCGCCAGCGTGGTTAATTTATTCACTTTACGATAGGATGACGGTTTGTTGCGATCTAAAACACAAAAACAGGTAAAAACATAAAACAGTTATTATGAACGAATTTTACAAAAGCTTATAAAAACACTAGACATTTCAACGCAAACAGATTTCGACGATTTTGTATCCCCTTCACATTAAAATTGCCATATAAAATAACATTCTTTTTGAGTCCGTCTCATATAAAATTATTAGAAAATTACATATATAATCAACTTTTATTGAAATATATAAAACAAAAAGATATATTACGTTTCATTTTGAAAACTTACATAAACCAATATTTTCCCTCGATTCAAACTCAAAAGCAATTATTCGAATAGGCTATATAAGGGGCACTTTTGCAAGTCAATTTACAATAGAAAAGGTAATTTATATATAGCTAATTAATAGTTTCGGAAGATATACTTCTATGAGTAGAACAAACAAGAAACTCATAGGGTTTAACTTTTTTATCGCCAAATTTACAATATTTGGTTTATTTATATTTGCCATTTATATTAGCTGCCTTTCATTATTTAGCATAGCAACACTAATATTGTCAATGTCACCTTGTAGCCAAGCCACAATAAATAAATAAAAAAAAGCAATGTCATTGAACAGCTTCTAATGGCTAACGAAAGAGATGGAAGACGTATATGATATCATTCAAGGTCATATTTTCCGCCTGCGATACTTTGTTGGCGTTGTTATATCTAGTGTGCCTTTATAAGCTTCTTTGGTTTCACAAAGTAAATGATTTTTTTTTTTGAAATTTGTTTTTAATTTTTATACAATAATTTCTTTAGCAAATGTTTATGTAATGGTATTATGTTTCCAAAGTTTATTTAATTGGTTTACATGTGAACAATTGATGTTATTAAAATATTAAAGAAAATATACTTCTTAGTTTTAGATGCTAAATGTGATGCTGAGTGGATTAATGGTTTACATAAGTAAAACGCTTCGAAGCAACACAAAGCTTAGTATGTTTAGTTTATTCATGAGACAATATGTACTAACAGATTATCCAATTAAAATGTATTTATCAGTTGTAAATAATTTCTAAAACGAATTAAAACATAAACTTTTAGTTTAAAGATGAACCAAAAAATATTTTTTATTTTTCAATAACTTAATATTATAAATTTTGATTATGATGTATGTTATAAGAAGTTATCAGTATGAAAAGATAATCTTGTGTGTAAGATACTAAAAAAATAGTACGTTAAATGTCAGTTATTTATATATGAAATTGGCGTTTTATCCTTTTACTGTGTACCTTTCTATTATGAATTAAAAATAACCTAGACAGCCAGCCCCACAAACCTCAAGATCGAGTTGTTTAATATGATATATCAGTTACAATTATAAATTGAAAGATTTGATTTTCCTTAATTTAATTGTATTTTCTAATAAAATTAATTGTTATCGCTTATAGATGGAGATATAAGGAATAGAAATGGCTATGATTTTATAAAGCATAACCATCTAATTGCTTTGATAGCACGTCTATTATTTTTAATCGATCCAAAGTATTATAGACCTTAGTGTAGTAAAATAAAGTTCGTTTTTTATTTAAATCTTCCGGATAATTAAGCAAAAATTAATTAATGATTCAGCAAACATCTATTGTTCGCGATAACGGCCTTTTGGGAACAGAATAGATATTAAATCTTCTATAATTATTCGGTAATTTCATAGAGATTGAATTAAACTGCGGTTTTAATAAAGAAATTTATGAATATTTTCTTTCTGGATCTATTTAGGAAATCTTTTTTTTTTTCACCAAAGTCGCTAGTGGGTTGTAATTGTGTCTAAGGCGTTATAATTTCATGAAGTTGATGGCGTATTTACTTATTTTCTTAATATAATAGATGAATTAAAGGTTTTCATAAATTATTGTACCATTGCTATAATGTTAAATAAAACTGCATCATATTGATAATGATGCAGTTTTATAAAGGAGCTAGTATGCGACAAATAGGCAATTTAAAGTTAAATTTTGTACAGGTGTCTACATTATGTAATTATTGTAGGCAGTAAAATTATTTAAATTTCATAAGGATTTATTTAACTTCACCAATGACGTCCACACCCGAAACCACCGTGATACGCAGAGACTTATTATTCCCGACCTTCCCAGGCTTACCAAATATAATAAAAGCTGCATGTCACAGAGGCATGGCAATGAGGTTAAATTCAATGTTATTTAAGAATAAACTATATATTCGTTGACTAACTGTTTTTTTATAATGATAAAAATTATATATATATTATATAAACATATATATTAAAGTTATATTATTATTATTTTGATTCTTCCAGTTGCATTCGATATTTTCGAAGAGAATTAATACTTCGTAGCTCGTAGAGCCACGTAGGCGGTCGTGACTTTGTAGAACATTTCTATTGAATTAACTATTTGCAAATTTTTAGATCATTTTCTGAAGTATTGTGCTCAAACTATATGCTTGACAAAAATTAGTCACTTTTATAATGAAATGTAGACAGATATACATCTTGGAAAAGGGATTTATTTATTTTTTTAAAGAAATCAAAACAAATGACTGTTATTTTATTTTTTGTTAATGTGTTATTACTTTCAATACATGAAAAGGGTTTAACACTGCCGTAATGGCAGTTAGCCGTTTAATATTAGATTTATGAAAAGCAGACAATGACTGAAGGTCAGAACTATTCTTATATTAATGGCACTTTATTATCTGTTATAAACGATGACGTACGCTTTTAATCTGTCAGAAACGTGACAGATATCAAGCCTACGATTAACGAAATATTTTTTTTTTAAATAAGAAACAAAATACCACTTTTTGATCGGCAAATTTGAATTTTATTATAAATGGCAGTACTTTACGAAGACAAGTGTAAAAGTTTTCGTAATATTCCAATTAGTTATATAATATTTTGTCACTCTCCTTATATAAGAAAATCGCGTATGAAATAAGGAAACAAAAAAATTCCATAACGTAACATTTATTGAGCTATTTAAGATATTTATGAATATCGCTGTGTTTTCTTATTTTTTCATTTTTATTTAACCCAAAAGGTTTAATGGGTTAAAATTTGCGCGAAATTCATTCCAATTATACCAAAAATTTATATAATTTATATAAAAATTATATATTTATTGTATACATAAAATCAGTGTAAAAACGTCAAGCTAGAATATTGTAAGATTCGATACATGGGATATCGTTTACGCAGCCACATCATGAAAATGTATCAAATTGATATGGGGCGTTGATATGGGACTACCAAGCTAAATAAATATTTGTGTAAACATGATAAAATTATACTATTAGAATTGTTTTTATTGCAAATAAATACTATCTGATTTTACTATATAAATATTATGTCTATTTAAAAAACGATGACGAAAAAAGATATTTCAGATATATAATACACTAGCTGCATATTAAACAGGCAAATTTATATACAAACTACTAAACATGCAGTATTCTACTGATATATGGATTCTACTATTATTACTACTAAAATAAAAACCAACTAAAAATGCGTTTTGAGTTTGCGTAGAGTTTTGTAGTTCAATAAGATGTAATTGATTGATAAATTTTACCAATCTTATTTTTCTTCAAAGAACTTTTACATTACTCAAGAAATAAAAAAACAATCTTACGTAATACAGTGACGATCCACCAGTTAAGAGTGCAGAAGGTGCGAGGAGAAAAATACATTAGATAAATATAATAAAAAAAACATGCATAGAAAATATATAGGCAATTGTTCGAAATACTATATTAGGATAAACAATAATATTGTATAAAAACACTGCTAACGCAAAAATCTTTACATTTATAACTCAATAAACTTAATGGATCTGGGTTCAAATCCTGTATTTTATAATCAATGATTTGTTTATAGGATAATTAATAAAAATCTGTGAAAAGACAAATATTATATCAACCATTTCATCAAAGATTTTACCACATCATGGTGTCTATTTTGAAAAATTGCCTCCAAATAATATTAAAAATAATCTAAAATATAATAAAACTTAACATAATATAAATTATTTGTAAATATATTTTTAAGAAATTCATAGTTTCTTAGCAAAATAGTGCTTGGCCTATTGATGAAGTTTTAGAATAAATATCGATTTTTACTGAGTTATACAAATCAACTTATTCATGAAATATATTCATAATATATATGAATCTTATATATATATATATATTATATTATATATATACTAATAATTTATATACGTTCATCATTAGTTATTTATGTTGGCAATGCATTGTTAAAATAATTTTTCCTTGGTAGAGATTGACCCTGAAACTTATGGTAACGCACTAATTATTATGAACCACTGGTCTGGAGTGATACCAAGGGCTCACAAAGCGTTAACTAGTACTTACAATGTGTTTTGCCATGGGATTGGGGATACCGTAGCTCCACCAAATTTAGCTTTTTTCATGTAACGAATTACATTTACAGATTATCCTTTTTATATGCTCAGCACACCGGAATATAATACCGGGAATAAGGGAGAACTAAGGGCTTTCGGGAATTCAACTAAAGAAGCCCATGATACGATACCTTTATATTATTAATTATGCCTTTATATTAATAATTATTATATTATAATTGGGAAGGGTATTGGGATGTCCGTGGGACGTCTCGCGATAGAAAGACGATCTCACGAAAATCTAGGGGACCGCTGGACCCAGATCGCTCAAGATCGTATTAGGTGGGGAGGCCTATATCCAGTAGTGGATAGGTTGATGTTGATGATATTATAATTATTGAACTAATTATTGTTATACCGGCTTGCTTCTTTCCTAAGTATATCTACACAGTATTAGATTGGATCATTAATCATGTATCAAACACATCCCCGCTCTGGCGTACATACTGTTAAAAATTTCGACTTAACAGCTAACATTTTTAAGACACTCGCTCTTACAGAGACCGTATATAAATTCCAAATACAATAAATCAGGGAAACCATCTACCTTGCTGTCCAAAATTTATTCCTTACATATGAAATTGGAGTTTTATAACGAAGGAAAATATATTTTTTGAAGTAAAATATACTTAATCGATACAACTATGCATCATTGGTTGCCTTACTAAAAATCCATTCAGACGCGCATAAACAAAATGCGTTTTACTGTCCCATCGGAGTTGAATGTGAAAAAATATGCAAACTTCGAAAAAAGTGGTAATCTCTTGGAGCTAGTTCCGAGGAATAAAATCGTAAACATTACAATTTAAGTTATTCTGATTAGTTAGACGTCTCTTTATCAGTGGCCTAAACCGATTGTTCAACCTCAATAAAAAAATATTAAACATTCCTAATTTCCATCGCAATGATTTGAAAATTATTTTCGCGAACAAGTTGATCGTGTAATGAAATTTTATTCAACATAAATACAAAATTGCAGCTCATTGAACTTCAAAATCAGTACCACTTGTTCTAAGCTAATCCCGCTGAACGAACCGACGAAACAAACTCAGTGGTCAAAGTGTTTAAGGGCCTAAGGCAGCTAAAATAACACACACACACTTCCAAGTACGCAATGTCATTTCTTACAAATACAGTCTTAGTTACCGAAAACAGGATGTTGTATTTGATTAACCTGGTTTGTGTAGGCCTAGAATTTACGGACGCCGAGAAATAAGGTTAATTTGATTGAGTTGATTTGCACCGAGCCAACGTTTATAACGTAAATTGACACGTTGGTTGAGAAGCACTTCTCGGAATGAGTTTGCATAAAATATTATATATTTCTTCATTGAATAAATAGAACAGCGTTTGAGATAAATTTATAGTTTTTTTTTATAGTATAGCGGACAACGGTGCAGGTGGGTCTCTTATAGTCCGCGCATTGGTTGTGTTGCGGGTTTTTTACGCCGATTAAGCGGCACTTTTAAGGGCCACCAATATCCTCACTCACTCTGCGAAACACAGTACAAGTACCGTTTGACGCTGAGTATTCTGGTAGCCCGTGGTAATATTTCGGACGAGCTGGCCCAATTTGTGCGTCAGCATATGCTTCAGCATGGCTATTCCACGGGTAAAATTTTTTATCAGACAACGAAACGATAATAATAAGAAATAACCGGCGTCCATGGACAAGCGCGGCACATACCTTTTATAACGCGCCTCGGGTATCCTTTTCTTATTATGCAGTAGACAACAAAAGCGGGTTTTTTAATGATAAGAGATAATCGGTGTCCATGGACCACCGCGCCACATGTGCCTTTCAATGTGTTGCAGACTTTTTACGCAGCTTAAGCGGTATAACAGGCTTCCGGTAGCTCATTTAGCGAAACATACTACTAGTACTGTTTCACATCAGTATAATTTTGTATAATGACAACCCACGCTCATGGTTGGATGATTGCAAATCGATACAGATGCTGCAATACTAGCATCACTAAATGACAGTCATCAGTTTTTGTGCTGTAAGCAATTAAAGTTATAGTACAAAGTTTGTAAAACACGTCGTTTTGTCATTCGGTTACCTATAAGTATTTTGGAAGTTATAAAAGTATATTTGGTTGCCTAGAAATATGTTTTAATCGTTTTAAGACACATATTGCCAAGATTGATATATATTAAATTTAAAAACGTAACTTGAAAGTTTCCCAGTAAAATCGTGATGATCTGCCATTTAATCTCAACAACCCAGAAAATTGGTATTTAAGTAAAAACGTCTCATTAAAGTGGCAGTAAACTAGAGCCAAATTCAACACATAAAATAGAGTACACGCCTCGTATGTCATAAAAATAGAGATCAATTTCCCTTCTATGAGCTCGATTAGAGCAGTTCCAACGTACCATATAATTCAGTCTGCGGCATATTATTGTAACCAACCACGCAGAAAAGGGTTGAACTGATCCTTTGAACACATTTTGATAGGTTTTAAATAGACATGAAATTTAAATGAATGCTATTTCTAATGTATATTTAATGATAATTTTATGGAATAGCGGTCAACGGAGCATCCTATATGGTAAAGATCACCGCCGCTCTTGGAAAACTGCACTTCAATCTGTGCTTTGGTTGTGTTAGCTTTTTACCGTTAAGACGCTAAAACGCTAATGTCACGCCGGTATTCTATACGTCCGTGGTATAACTACAAGAGTAAGACAGTGATAAGACGTTCGCCGGACAGTGGTCAAGAATATTAAAATATAACTTTTTATCCGAACCGGGGATCGAACTCAATACCTTTCCCTTTGTAGAAGGCTTATATATCTACTTATCTATATGGCACTCATAAGATAAAGGATTAGAAACTCTATACCTAACTTTTAATATCGTAAGATACTGACTCTAGCTAAAAAAGTAGTCCAAAAATAGATATTATAATATCTATTTTTGGACTACTTTTAGAAAGACAAAATACATATTTACCGAATTAATAAATCTACGATTTAGAAGTTTATAACATATGTTTTATGTAAACCTTTAAATAAACTGAACCCATGCTACGCTTGAATTTAGCCCGTCAAAACATTACATGAAACATTAATTCAGGACTATGTTTAAACAATAATGTTAATTTTAACTAGCCTAGATAAACAGTTCTTTTTAAGTCTAGCCGCGCTCAAAAGACTTTATTAATAAAATTTTGTCTTGGTGAAGGCCTCGGTCGTTAGGCTCAGTGATTATCTGTGGTTCTTCTCATTAAATCATCCCATACTTTGATTAATATAATTCATGAGTTCAAGCAATACCTCCTCCTTCCATGTTGATATATTTTCTAACCTTTATATATTTTTTAATTTTCTTCTAATTTATTATTATTCTTTTATTTATGTTATATTAATAAGTTTTAAATAAATAAATAAACTTGCCGCTCCATAGACAAGAAACTTATTATTTCGTCTAAGATCTATAAGGAAATAGACAAATAACTGTTGAAAAGTCGTTTTTACCATTACACACATACTATAACGTTATATAGTAAATAAGAACGCAATAGCAAGAGACTTCTAAGACATTTTAAAATCATGGGTACCGAGTTCGATTCCCGGTTTTAATACAATTTAATTAAATATTGGATGTGCATGACTGTGGTTGGACAACTATCTTAATAGCGTCTTCGCCATAGAAAAGCCACATTAAAGCATAGACTAACGTAATACTTTAGATAGACTTGTCTGGATTTATACCATGGTTTAAAATCATATCAACTTTAAATGGTACACACATGTACTGTATTGTTCACTTGTTCATTAACCTTAAAGGTAAAAAAACCTTCACTTGTTCAGACAGTTTTTTTACTTAGACGCAAAAAAATTGGCAACACAAACTAATGGGATTCACAGCGCAGTTATCATTCTCTTTCCCCGTGTTCTGCAATATTATAACAACAGCTATCTTATCGGGCCACGTTCAGACACACTCTTTTGTTTAAAAAATTAGATACATTTCGAGATATTTCCAAAACAGGAGGTATCTAATAAGTTATGCATCGGGTCACGCAAATTTATGAAAGTAACCCGAACGGTGGAAATTTCATTGCCTGAAGTAAATAACCTTGTAATAAAGAAATGCAATCATATTATAGCGAGTAAATAATATTTTTCTTTTGCGAAACATTGATCTACTAAATTATTCAACGGTTGGTTTTGAATAACAAATTTTCTCTTTGTCGGCTTTACACCTCGCAGTATATATTTACATGTCATAAAAACACAGCTAAACTTATGTACTTAAATCATTTACTCTGATTATATATATAATAGAACTTAACTTCCATATAGAGGTATTTTTTGAGGAACCTTCTTCAATAATTTATCATTTTTTGTGCCTCAATTACAATATGTGCCTCAATTATAATAGGAAGCAGGAGTCTCGTCTATATGGTAAGAGAACATCGCTGTCCAAGAACAACCTCGCCATATTCCACAATGGTTGCGGGTGTGGCTCTTTACACCGCTTAATTGGCATTTTCGTCTTGTAAGCACATCACGAAGGGAGAAGTATCAGGTTCTATCCCAGGCCCGAATAAAAATTTATAATTTATTAGATCTTTGTAATTGCTTGATAGTAGACGGACAAGTGTTATAATATTATTTTACTCGTGGGAAAAGCATGTTGAAACTATGCTGATGAATTAGTTAGGCCAGCTCGTCCGAAGAAAAATCACGGGCTTACAGAATACTAGCATGTTTGTACTTATAATCGTGAGCGAGGATATGGGAAGTCCGTAAAGTTATACCAGGCCGGCAGAATTTTTAAAAAATGTTGGTTTTGAAATCAAAATTCCTCTCAGTATATGAAAGATGCTTGGTGACTCAATGGTCTGCATAGAGACAAGAATTAGCTTGACTGTGTATTTCTCAATATGCAGGAGGCCTAAATTGTACTTCGTGACCTGGACTTCTTGCGTTGAATGCGTAGTGCGACCACCGGAAGCCCTACTTGGGCCAAAATGTTCAAAGGGACACTGAAACAGGTGGAAATTCTGCCGTCTGGTACCCTAAGGTTTCCAAAACCTCCAAACTACTCCTCCTACACATCATATCACATGACGTGAATCTGTAAATGCATTTCCTAAGTTTCAAAATTGTCACCCTTAATATATGTGTATAGTATATAGAAGTGTATAGAATACTATCAGCTAGTATTCAAAAAGTATTGTGAATTTGATAAAAATATATTACTTTTAAGTGCTTCTGTTGCGTGCGCTAAACGATTAAAGATACTATAAATTATTGTACTGAGGAAATGTTCATAATTGAAATTTTACAATTTCTAAATATTTTTCATGGACAAATCACTGACCACGCAAAGGAAGACACGATAAAGTTTATAGTATGTATAATTCTTGACGTTTTTTATCATTACATAGCGGATAATGTCGATTTCTTTGATGGTAAGAGATCAACATTGAAAATCGTTTTGTCTGCTTTTTAAACCCCTTAAGCGATATAACTTAATATGCCTTCGGTGACCTCACTCGCTCAATGCTACATTTTCTCTCTTACAGCGTGGATGATACGGAAAAATGGTATAAAAATGTAAGAACGGTAGGTTTTTTCTGAAATCCAGACGTGACATTAAACAAATTATTGACGCCAGTTTCTCACGAAGGCTGGGGCATTTCCAACCACACCTAAGGTGAATAAAACACACCCTTATCCTTCAATATAGACATTTTGCCTTCATAAATTATGTACTATACATTTATAATAAGTCTTTAAAATATATATATATATATATATATATATGTGTGTATATTTGCGTCATTCTAAATAAATTCTTTAAAAAATTAACACCTTCAGTATCATATCTTCAAATTATCAAAAAAAAAATAGTAAATAAAATATATTTTCATATTAAGGTAAATAAAGAAATCGGTGTCTAAATAGTAAAATTAATTGATATAGCGGACAACGGATACTCAAAGGTATCTCTGAGGGTAGCTTCAAGTTGGCCACTGATTCAATTGACACCTTATTCGTTAAAAGTGATATACAGAAAAAAATGTGAAATTTAATAAATTCAAGTATTTTTTTATGAATGGGAGGCTAACCAGAAGGAGTTATCTAAGATAAATAGTCCACATATACATACCGTTAAACCTGGCTGGGCCACAGGTGCGCTGCCGGCCTTTAAGGGATACGCTCTTTATTGTAGGTATCCGAATCGTAATGGTTTGAAAATCAACCTCAGCCAGTAGCTGATTTCATAAAATGGTGATGGACAAAATGCCTTAAAAACGCTAAGTAGTGGAACGACAAATATCGATATGATATAGACTGAAGTTTGTATTCTCACTTGAGGTTCGATGATGAAAATTAGTTACAGGTCGAAAAAACTCCTGTTATTTTTTCAAAAGGTCTGATAAAAGCATAAATATAAGCCCAAAATGATTTCACCTATAAAAAATCCAGAAACCCGCGTGGGTTTTTATAGATGAAACAAGTGACGGTAGCAGTGTGGCGATAAAACTCTCACTGGAATAAACTACAATATTCCTTCAGATTTTCCGAATTGGAAATCTTTTTTGACATTGCTGAAGGGTAAACAATGAAATGGCGTCCTCTGTAAATTGACAAAGGACATATTGCGTTTTGATTTGTCGATTTCCCGCGTCACCTACAGAAAATTGGATTTACTGTTTTTATCAACAACTGTGCCCTGTGATTCCGTTTTCTTTGATTTTGGGAAAACATCCAAACAAACCATTAAATACATTTTCTGATTTAGAAACATTTATTTATACACCTTCTCCAAATTATAGTTTTCCTCAAAAATTAACTATAAAACAAAACTAATTTAATATTTATATTATTTGTTCTATTAATAAATAAATAATCAGAAATGCGAATGAAATTGTATTCGATTTGCTAAAGAAGTAAGTTACCAAATCCAGTACATCACTTAAGCGGCGTAATAAGCCGACAGCACAATCGCAAAATTAGTTGATTTTTATAATAACGGTGTTAAATGAGTAGGAGGCTCACCTAGGGCAAGCGGTCTTCTGCCCATGGACACCCCCAGCCTTTGCAGAGCCGCGGGTGCGTTGCCGGCCTTGTGTATAGGTAATAGTGATCACCATTCCTCTGATTACCTCGACTCACCGTATAACCGCATTATTAATATTTCACAAATTTAATTCACCAAAACATTAAGTGACATATTTGACTAAAACAACTTTCAATAAACAGACTTCATTGAAATGAAATTAATTTGTAAAGTGAATATAATGAATAGCAAATCTTACCAAATTTGGCTGAATCGGATTAACAAACGGTTTTAATTATATTAAATATTTAATTATATTAAATAATAATCATATTGTTTTGATTAGACTTAATAAAGTTACTTGGATGTCTCTAGAGACATTTGATTAAGGAGGTGCTTCTGCTACTCAGTTAGTATTACCCTTATATCCGTTGTTAGAATATAATTTTATTATAAATAAGCATTTTAGTAAAAAATGTGTCGGTTGTACTATGAATAATTTAATGCCAGTTGGAGCTAAGGGTGTCCATGGGCGTTGAACCATTTAACCAGGATGACCCTGCTGCGCTTGTCTCTCGTTTTTATAAAAAAAACTAAAAATAATATGATGTCACTCTACAATTTATATTTAAAAAATTCAATCGAGAATGAATGGTTGTGAGAGGTTATTAATTATACTTTTTAGTTTACATATTTTGTATGTTTACCACCTATTGAGACCGGAATCATTTCAAAATACACACAAATCTTACATTTTAGCTTTTTATATTGAAGTTAATTTGTATATTATGCAATAAAATTTGTTAAAAATAAAAGTTATATAAAAATAATAAATAATCTAAGTGCCATAACAGTGCTATAATTTAAAATAATTAAAAATTACCAATTAATAAAATAATTATTAATTTACCAATTATTAAAACGGTTACATACCATCGAGCAACTCTGGGTCGCCAATGTTGACATAGAACAGCATGTCCTTCTCATAACTGTCCTCTTCAACTATGTGCAGCGGTATTATTTTTCTGTAACAAAAAAAAAATAAAGAAATTAAAAATTTTAAAAACCTCTAGATGTATGTGTTTGATTTTCACCTTATGGACGTATATACAATCATAACCGTTTACGGACGATTTTCAAAAGTCATGTTTCCATAAAAATATAAGAATTTTATTCGAAGACGTCAAAAAAATAAAAACTTCTGTCAACATAGATAAGAGAAGAAAAATTAGTTTTTTATGAAATTATAATAGGGGCAGGCGGGCTCTCTGACGAGAGACTGCCGCTGCCCATAGACAAATGTACTAAATATTATATTTTCAAAATTATGAGGGATCCTTACTAAAAATCCAATAATATAGGTAATCCAAGGTGCAAAAAAGGTATGAAAAGTCCTTACATCGCATACCCAGCAAAAACTGTTGATCATAGAACAAAACAATATACTACTTTGCAAATCATATAATTATATAATAACAAATGGTTTACATATCCCTGCGAATCCGGGGTGGGTTACAACTGTACTATAATATTATACATTCCCAAAGGAAAAGGCCATGTAAATATCCGTTGAGCCTCTAAGCTCGTCTATCGTCTTTTATAACGTTATTATAGACTTTCATAAATGCTTCGGTATATGTAATTAACTGGCCACGATTTAATAAGTCTCGCCTACCAGTTAAGACGTATACGACGTATGCGTATGACGTTTTCGTAATATCGAGTAATATCGGAGCTTAGAGGATTTATCCCCTGAAGCATTACTTATATTAAGATTGACCGACTTTCATTGTATCGCTAATATATATTAACTTTTTACTATCCATCCGCTTACTACTTTCCAACAGCAGCAGGTAAGGCATGTGATGACAAATAATATTTTTTTATTGCTATAGCGGACAACAGAGCGGGTGGGGTCTCCTATAACAAAAACGTAACAGAACACCACCACCCATGAACAACCACGCCACAGTCCGCGCATTGGTTGTGTTGCCGGCTTTTTACGCCGCTTAAGCGGAATTTTTAAGGGTCTCCGATATCCTCACTCACTCAGTGAAACACAGTAGAATTACCGTTTCAAGTATAACTACCATTTCACGTTGAGTACTCTGTGAGCCCGTTATATCACTTCGGTCGTACCGGCCCAAGTATTGCATCAGTATGCATCTGCAAGGCTCCCACTTGGCGACAGTATTACGAGAAGTCATAAGACACTCGCCCGGCCACTTTCACGCCTTTCCAGAGACTGAATAAATTATAAATTTTATTATAATTGTCCGAACCGGGATTCGAACCTGATACCTCTCGCTTCATGGTACACTTTTAAAACTAATAAGCTATGAGGATATCAAAATTAAAATCGACTCTTCTGATTGTTAAAAATTTAGTAGTAAGTATTTCATAATTTGAATTTTTCTGCCTTACCCATCTCATTATGTATAACCGAAATTATATCAAGTTGTTATTATATCAAGATGTCGGCGCGGCGCCATCTTGAATTATAATGGCGATAAAGAGTTATAAAAACTTAAATTAAATACATACTAAACGAAGTTTATAATTATTATTAATTGAGAGTAATTTTGAATTATTTGGAATTTTTATTCGGTCACTGGAACGGTTTAACATTGGCAGGCAAAATGTCGTTAAAAATGTAGTACACGCGAGTGGAGTATGTTTGAAACATGCTTTGAGACTTATTGAGACATTTGAGACTTAGTTGATTATATATTTCTTAATACATTATCTCGAACTGGGCTTCTTAGGTTGTATGTGACCCTCCGAAAAGCTGAAGGGGACACTGAATTCTGGAACCGAAGGAAATTCTGCCGACTGATGCCGTGAGATTTTGGTTCAGGTATTGCATTCTTTTAGTGCCGAGTCTCACATACACATATGAAGACGCGTAAATGCATTAAGTCACATACAAAAAGGAGTATGAAAAACAAATGTTGAACTGATATGCACACAAAATTCTATACAAACTGATCGAATCTTTTCAGAAACGTTTAACAAAAAACATTGCGAATTGAAAATGTTTTATATAAGATATGGATTTTTTAAATCTTACAATTCACTCGTACAACGTATTAATGAAAATACTACATTAATGTTAACTGAGAGACACATTAGTTTAATAACGTCATTATATTTTATTCCCGCCGTGAATACTATCTTTAAGAACAAGTGGAAATGATGGCACGATTAATATCCATAATTTATAAAGTGGCTTCGTAAGAATTAATGGCGTATTTTGTGAAACAACTGATAATTTTATTATCTTAATGTACCGATCTGAATATATATAATATTATATTTATGTATATTTCAAACGAGTAACAAACGACCAGAGCATATTGGTCCACCTCTCAGAGTCTGCCTTAGCTCTATATCACGGATGCTTTACTGACCTTTACGGGCCTATCTTTTTTTTAAGTTATCCAAGTAGTAATGGTTTGAAAATACCTATGCAAGCAGCTGGTGTCACAGATTGGTGGTACGCGGATGAACCATTTTCTCTCTCCATGTTCGATGATGAAATTCACCTCAATTTTTCTCTTTATAATCATTTGATGGATTTCAGCTACATTTTAGAAAGATGTTTGTAAGGAATTTCCAAGTTATAAAGACTTGAGGATCTTCAAAAAAAGGACCCTACCTATCACTTAAATCCGTGATAAATGAACTCGTGGTCAATCTAGAGATGCCCATGGGCGGTGATAATAGGTAAGCCTCATGTTGGTGTGCGTACAAATATTCATATAAAAAATAGATAATAGACCTTTATTAATCTGATACTCAATAAATTGAAATTATTGATTTTACTATGAATAGAACTACGACGCAAATATAGTGTAAGCCATTACCGCTGGCGACACACTGCCCAAGTTATTCTGAGTGACACAGACGTACATGACGTTAAATATCAATTACCTGGTAATTTGTATGGTGAGGTTTTTGTATATATAATTTGACAGTTTGTTGTATCATGTTATTTTCTACGGAAAAGAAAATTTTACTTGGGTGCCTCGAAATTCTTTCAGTAGCTCCGCTTGTTAATTTTGATAAGAAAACACTATTGCAATGGATTAGACTATAAATTTTTTAAATCGTGAATGATGGTGTGTTTGTCCATGGGCGTTCGTGATTAACCAATTCCATTAATATCTTTAGTAACTGCAATATAATTCTGGCTATAAGATATATATCCCATATTTATGTTAAGATTCTATGATTCAGTTTCACTCTATTACCAATTAATCTGAAATCCTGATGCAAATATTGATGCTGCAATAATGAAGCAAATATACAATAATTGCATTACATTCAAACAAATGAACTGTTATTTTTATGTATATATTCCGTCTACTAGTCTAAGTAATATCACTAAAGTAGGTAGTTGCGCTAAAAGCATCATTTATTTTGTTATATTCTGACGTACAAAGGGTCTAATAAGTAAGTATTTTGTTAAAAGTTCCATTTACTTAACAATAATACCAGAAAATCGAGGTTAGAAGAGCCAGAACTCCGTCAAGACCCGTCCTTAAAGTTTCTATAACTTCTACAATCCTTAAATATATTATTTACTAGTATGTATATTTTGGTCTAGACTCTAGAACGATAACTACGTAGCTAAGTTATTGTTGTATTACTAGGCCACCCGGCAAATGCTTTTCCATGTAAATTTATATTAATTTTCTTTAAAATAAGTTTTGATCGGCGAAGGGTGAATTTCTAGGTTGATATATTTTTCAATACTGAATCACAAAAAAAACAAAAATTGGTTATAAAAAATTAACATTGAACGATAAAAATTTCATGAACATCGGTTGAGTTTTTTCGTTGTTTGACAAAAATACCGTGAAACGAGTATTTCATCTATAGGAGTTATAAGATTTTATATACGAACAAAAATATTTCAATATATCACGAATAATATATTTTGATACAATATAAAATATTATATGTTTTTGTATGGCGAACATAAAATACCGACTGTCAGTAGTGGAAAGGCATGAGAAGAAACATTACAACTTGAGGACCTTCTAAACGAACCCTTAAATACTGGCAATGCATACGAAGCCTATCTAGATAGAGCAGGTGGGTCTTCTATATAGTAAGAGAACACTTCGGCCCATGGACAACCGCGTCACAATCCGCATTGGTTGTGTTGCCGAGTTTTTACGCCACTTAAGTGGCATTTTTAAGCTCCCATATCCTCACTCACTAAGCGAAACAAAATCAAAAACAAAAACAAGTACCGTTTCCCGCTGAATATTCTATGAGCCCATGGTATCACGAAGTGGGGTTCGTTTTCATGATATGATTCAACATAAAATGAGTTGTATATAACAATAATATCACTCCGTAATCCATGGTATTTATCTTAAGTACACAATATTTTTTATTATCATTTATTAGGTATTCCTTCTTTGGGACATGTGTAACACGATCCTCATTCTATTAGAAAATTTATGATATTTGTCATATTAATAATGTAATTTACTTTGTCAACGCTATTAAGGACTGTAAATATGAAGGTTATTTTGTTAACTAAGATTATTTGTATTTCTCACAAGCTTGTTGCTTTTATCATAATGTGAACAAAGGAGCAGGCGGGCGTCCTCTATCGTGACAGACTAATTCCGCCCACGGACAATCACGTCACAGTCCGCGCTTTTTACGACGCATAAGCGTTATAATTTCAAAGGATTCATATATCCTCATTCACTCGGCGAGACACAGCATAAGCACTGTTTTGATCTGGTATTCGTGAACCACTTGCGACAGACTGTCCTATTTAGAGCGTGGTTCTCCCACAGGCTAGACACTCGCCCAGACACTGTTAGGCCCTTCCAAAGGTCGAATAAAATTTAATTTCCTTTTCAGACACTCGTTCACATACAATTACGTATGTAGATTATATTGGACCCACAAAGGGGGATAAACACCTTCAACTCTGACAATCAAGAGACCCAATCGACTGATGATAAGAAAAAAAGCACAATTTTCACCAATTTATCACGTATACCACGTTCCCATACCCATTGTTGACATGTAACCATTTGTCGTGGGTTAAGGATTGTCTCAAACGAACGTGACAAATGGATTCGGACCCTTACAAAGCCTTTGGTTGTTGATCGATTTGAAGTGACGTCTTATTACCTTACTATTCATTCATCATTGCACGTAGAAGCTTTTGGTTGACGTCTTCTAGTCAATATACCTATTTCTTACACGTGTAGCCAAAACAGTATACAACCAAAAACACTCAGCTGTAGAACGAAAAAAGTTATGACGATCTTTGATGACATAAAACCACAGATAAAAGCCAATAAAATTTAATTTATATATTTCTCGAGTTCCACTTAAATAGCTACTATGTATCGAGTCCATCTTAAGTAGGTGCTTGAGACGAGATTGGACTCAGATCAATTTGCAAGTCAAGTGTGACTTAAATTAATCCTTCAAACGTGATCTCAATAAGAAAATCATTGTAATCATTCTCTTTTATATTAAATCTGTAAAGGGAAGTGAAGTTTCAATATTATTCCACAAAATCGTATATAAATTTCAAGTTATATGTATAAATTCTTAGTCTACTGTGATACTATGTAAACTTATGTTAAATTTTTAATTTTTTAATGAAAATAGAGAGGTAAACTAGCAGATAGCTAATCGGATAAGCGGTCCTCCGTCCATGGACACCTTCAGCCCTTGCTATACCGCAGATTGCAGTGGTCGGCAATTTAAGGTGGGGAACGCTCTATTTTTGTAGATCTTCAAGTCTGTTTATCTGCTAAGCGTATTATATGATAAATATAACTTACACGTTACACAAATTGGTTTAGTAATGTTAAGTACTTCTCTTGTGAGAAAATGTATACAATTTCCCTGAAATGAGTTAGGTACTTATTTTATATAGTCTAGTTTATAGCCGTTTTCTTTTATCTCATATAGTGAACTAAGAGATAAAAGAAAATGGCTATGTGATCAAATTAAACCTCATAAATACTCTGACTTTTCTCTCTCTACAAAAAGTTTTAAATCAAATAAAATATACATAAAAGTTGTGCGTGACAGATATATTAAGTACCGTTTTCTTCTAAGTGCGGCTGCGCTTAAGCGCCCATTAGAATTTGGATCGTGCTTGTCAACGTCAAAATTGACAGTTGACACCCTTTTCAACAGACAACTATTGATGTTGACAGATATAAAGTGATGTCGAACTGAAGAGGGGTGCTCCTTCAATGTGGAAATTCAGACAGGTAAAAAAATATATGCTAAATTATATAGTTTCTTGTGTTGTTCTGTTTCATATCAACTATTTATTATCAAAACCTTATAATTTGATACTCTTGCAACTGAAAACTTGGAAAAATTATTCTTTACATTGGTAACCATGGCAACCCGCCAAGTGTACTAGACATTATAGACATTTCTAGAACAGCTGCCACATCTGAGCGTTTTTAAGTCATTTTCTGGCACTCACGATCACTCTGTAGAATCAGCTGCGTGCAAAGGTATTTCCATAACAATATGACTTGCAGACGAACACTAAAAAGAACTTATCCCTAATAAGCCAGCAATATAAATGTGGACCAGCAGAGTGTTCCTGGACAGAAGGCCACGTATACTAGGTGAGCTTGCTTATTTGTCTTCCTATTTTCATAACAAAAATAGAAAAACCTATTTATACTATGTTACAAAATGTTGAAAGTATAAAGTACAACCAGTAACTCCTTTGTGATAGAACTATAATGCCGGAAACGGGTGCTAAAGGGATCAAGCTCAGATCGTACAGCCTTTGAGTCGTAAATTCTCATGTTCTCGTGTTCATATTTCGTAGGAATTGCTCAAATGTGAAATCGAAAAAAGTTTTAATTTTACATACATTTCTTATGTGCAAGAGTGTTTTGTATCTTGTCAAAGTAAATCTAAATCCATTATATTTTGCCAAATAAATGACAGCGTGTGGCTGTTTTTTCATTATCATTTCAGCCGTAAGATGTCCTCAGCTGGACATAGGCCATTATTATTAATATATATATTATTACTATATAATAATAATTATTATATATATAATGATACATACTTGATACATGATTTAATAGATTATTGATTCTGTTTCCAGAAGGATTTGAAATCGATAGTTCGGTATACTAATAATTAAATGCGGAACTTCATTTCTGAACGTGATGAGTTAAAATTATCATTCTAAATTTTACAAAATTTATACAATCACTTAAAAAAACAAAGTGAAAAAGCTTAGTATTAAACGTAATGACAATAGATGTCCTACAAATCGAATTGCTTGCTTCAATATTATTTGTTGAATGATGCCTCCAGCATTATCTGTGGTCTTAACAATAGAAATGATTAAAAGAGAAATAATTCAAAGAGAATATGAATTAAAAACTCTTTGACCGAAACCTTCATAAGTAATTTTTTTATTAAAAACCTCTCGCATGTAAGTTTACGCATATCACTCATGATTTTTACAACAATTGATACTAAGTTTTGTAAAACTAGATTTTTTTACAATTTATTTTGTGGCTAAATTCATCTGTATGGACTAATTAAAGATTTTGATACATGTAAACAGTATATTTTGTGTAGAGATAAAAAATACCAACAATAAAATTATAATAGCAACACTTCTATATAAAGATAAAACATTTTACTAAAATCAATCTCATCTACTTCAATGTAATTTTTAAAAAATATTTCTTTAATAAAATAAGAACGGGCGATATTAATATTAATTTGTGATAAATTTTTAATCGGATCGGTGATCGAACCCGCTATCTTTCGCTTCACAGTAGGCTTATAAGTCCACTTATCTGCGAGGTTTTTTACCTATATGTATGATGATTTTTATGATAATAACATATTTCTTCTACTTTCAGTCTGAAAATATTTTTATCTACGGGTATTATTAAGTACTTACCTTAAGCACATGCTTTGTAAGAAGCGTTTTAAGAAACTCTTTGATTTTATATTTTATATATCATATCGGAAACGCCTTTACCAAGCTTAAGAAACCTCCAAAATATTGCCAATTTTAATGGAATTTATATAAAATAAATTATTTAACTCTATGAACTGAGGGGTTAAACCATTAATAATGAATTAAACCAAGGTTACGCACTACCTTGACATCACAAAGTTGCGTGACCCGGTTTGAGTAACAAGAAAATTAACATTAAAACGTGCAATTTTGAAACGTCAAAGGAAATTAATTAACTTGACATGTCATTTAGAATTGAGCGGAAATTAAAAATGGTAGTTGTAATTTTAGGAAAATACATTTGGTTTCATTTTTAAGCATTTTTTATTACAGAACTTATTTTTACACCACTGTTGGCAAACGTACAGAAGGCTCATCCGTTAATGGACACCCACAGCCCTTGCAGAGCTACGGGTGCGTTGCTGGCCTTTAAGGAAGGTGTACGCTCTTTTCTTGAAGCTCTCCAAATCGTAAAAGGCGGTTACACTCTAGCAGCTAGAGATATCTACTGCCCATAGATAATTGTGGTGCAATTTACGTTATGTTACCGGGTTTTTTACCGACAAAGTCATATATTTTAAAATCGTTTTAGTAATTTTCTAGGTGTAATATTCGGTAAAAACTTTATATATTTTATGTTTATTTATAGCGGTATAATTTTCTTTTAATACAATCCAGTTTATTTACTAATATATCTTATTAGACAATATATGAGTAATTAACATTCGCTCACTCTCTTATTTACATGTTTTTGTTGTTGTGAAAATGAGACGGAACATTAAGAATGATTTTAATTATAGCTAAGATTATAAATAAAGCTACTAATTTATATTTCAATGCTGATAATAAGAGGCATTCACTTGTTTTATCAGTTTACTAATTTAGAATTTTCTGTTCTTATTCAGATATATAAGTATGATACATTAGATGCCCTATAAATTGAATTAAATTATTATTTCAATAAGATATTCGTTGTTAATCATAAAATTCATGGAAATATTTTAAAAAGAGGGCAGTAAAGGTAATATATTGTTAGAACGGATCTCTAGAACAAAAGTATTATCCAACCATTTCGATAAATATTTAACAATATGCTTTATAGAGGTAATAAAATCTTTTTATTTCTTTTACAATGCACTGCTTCCAGAAAACCCCTTTTAAGCTGGTTTTTTAGTTGGCTTTAACGGTATAATTTAATGGATCTTCAGTATCTTTACTGATATCTCTACTAATAAGCTACCAGCACATGTATTTCCAAACCAATATGACTTGGGGACAATAAAAGAGCGTACCTTAAAGACTAGCAACGCACCCGCGATCTGCAAGAGCTAGGGTTGTCCATGGGCGAAGGACCGCTTGTTCTAGATAAGCCTCCTGCTTACCACCATTTAAATAAAAAAACATTAATACCAGATGGCAAAGTGGTCGACGGGCGGCGGTGTTCTGTTACCATATAGAAAACCCATCTGCTCCGTTGTCCGCTATAGAATAAAAAAATCTACTGTAGGTATTTTCGTTATAGGGTATATTATATCTACACCAACATACCTTAAATATCTAACTAAAGAATTTTTAGAATTCATAATTTAATAATAATGTTGGGAAAAGATAGTAAATATAAATTGCCACATAATTGCGTATTTATAATTTATGTTGTTAATAGGAAGCAGTGACGACAATTCCTGAAAATTAAACAAACTTAATTAATCTTCTGAAGCGGAGCAACAAGCGCATTTATCTATTATAATAATAGGATTGTCTTTTCATTAAATTTTATTTCATGATTTTAATATTTAATACTGTTTTTACTGATTCAAATGATAATTTTCTATTACCGACATATGTCAAAAGGAGCAGTGCTTTTATAATTAAAAAAAGATAACTTTAAGGATTTTGTCTTGTTGTAAAATGGAATAATATTACAATTCTTTATTTTATCTAAGTTGTCATCTTTCAGACCATAAACAATATGTTCATTTTTTTAAATTAGGTCTTTTGTTTTTATTATGGTATTTTTAATTCAAAAAGCTAATGTGATAAGTCGTTTATTTAGATCAATTTAAACATATTTAATAATAATAAACATCAATAGTTACAGATTTTCTTGAAATTGGGTATGTAGAAAGCTATCCTGCTTTATTTCATCCTGCTTAGATATCCTGCTTAAATGTATAGGCTAATTATCCAACTATAAAAATGGACGGTTGTTTTCTTGCATTATTTTTTTGGGTATGGATTTACCAAAATTGGCTATTCCAAGGATTTCTGAGGGTAATCGGCATTCTATATAAATTGGCCTGTTTATCATAAGTTAAATATTAAAATACCTACTGTAAGAAATAATACCTTAGAAAAATATCAAATAAATAATATTCAAATTATTTTCATAAGTCTTCGATAAGTATCTTACAGCCGCGACCCTTCTGGTCGATTTGTTTGCAAGTGCTGACGTCATCAAACCCATTGAATCATGCAATGATAAACCATGCTTTGCGGTGGAAAGAAGTATCGATTTCTCAGTTACTTATAAATGAGGGGAAAGATACCTTGAACTATAAAATATAACATGTTCAGTTCGAGTCATAGGTTTGTACTCATCATCATTTCAGTCGTAGGATGTCCACTGCAGGACATAGTATTCCCGTTCGGAACTCCATGCATACCTGTAGGAGGCGACCTGCATCAGGCGTCTTTCTGCGATCTTTATAAGGTCCTTTGTCTCTATTTTTTTATATCTAGTGACGAGAATTAAATAGTTCATACAGTGCGCGTTATTTTCGATCACTAAATTTCCTCACAGGCAACATTGGTATTGTGTATAGGAGTGGTATTGAGATATCTCATACCATAAAGCATGAAAAACAAGTCTGTGTTTTGTTTATTGTAAAAGGTTACACAAACCTAATATTAATTTGTCATTATATTTTTTAAGGATTTGGCTGCACTGAGTCTTAGTTCTGTACAATTAATATTTAACATAAAATACATCAAAACTAGATTTTAGTGAATAAAATACCAAGGAAACTTATTGCAAACTCAAACACTGAATTACAGAGTGGTTGAGAGATGTGTAATCTTGGTACTGGTTGGTAGGCCATAGAAACAGGTTCATATGAAATTAATATTTATTATCAATACTAAAACAATAATTAAATTAATAAATATTTGCTCCAAAGTAAATTGATTTTTATTTGTTATATTCGCCCTAAGTTTAGCTCAGATTTTTCAAATTAAATAAACGTTTTTTCAACTTATCATCAGTTTATAAACAATTTTAACAAACATTTAAAGTCGTAATGTATAATATATTTCATAGGAAAATAATTATTATATGCGGTTTATCCAATTTAAACTTTTACACTCACATCTAGAGATAAAATAATGTGGAATTTCTCTCCATTTCCTTAAATTTATTTGCGTGATTCTAAGCACGTACTCCCAAAGGCCGTGTGTGTGAATTTATTGTGGGGCCACAGTGTCACATCAGAAGGGCCATTTGAATAACTAATTTATAATTTTGTTATACATTTAAATGATATAGAAGTTAAATACTATAAAATCACGTAAATGGAAAAAAATGTAGCATTTTCTTTGCAGATATGAAAATATTCAACCTTTTCTGCGTAGCGAACAGATTTTATTTTCAAAATTAGAGGTATCAAAAAATATTTGTATCAAAAGAGGACATATCTTCTTCAACTTGAGTTATATTCTTCATGTCTGTGATCTCACAGAATAATGTTTCAGATAATTATTGCGTCTTTCAGTGATGTGTCAAAGTTTGATATAATCTGGCAGCCTGGTAATGTTTGGCTTGCAACAATCCCAGTGGCAATATAATTTTCTAAGTCTTATTTTTAAAAATATAGATTGGTAAAAAATTGGCAACTAAAAAGCCATGAAAAAGAGTCAACTAGAATCTGACTCTAACTCAAACGGGATAGTTACCAATAAAAAAATTATAAAGAGATTTTTATGAATATATAAAAAAATATTTTGTTTCTTGTTAAAGGATTATGCCAACTGGGTTAAACAGAAACGCTTATAGACAGACTGTACACAACAGATAATTGATATTCTGTCAGAGTTGTCTCAGTTCTAAAAAGTTTAACATTTGCTGATTGTTCTTTTAACATAATTATATTAATTTACTGTTCGTTAATTTTGCTTCATTTTATTTATGTATGACTATTATACTCACCTAAGCTCTATGTTGTTATTTAATGTGTAGCGGGTAATTGCTTTGTGAAATATGACAAAAGATTTTGCGGAAAGTGGTGTAGATGCCCATGGGCGTCAGTAATCTATTGCCATCAAAGGGACCCTTTGTCTCACTGCCCGCTTTATAATAAAACAAAATTATAAAAATGTATAATAAAAATTAATATTAATAAAAAAGAAAGGAAGAGCGTCGAGTAGGGAAAG
>DWCF01002000.1:0-26424 GCA_018230265.1 Delias oraia | reverse complement strand
TTTTTTTTTGTTATAACAGTAGGCTGTTGTCATTTTATTTTAAAGAAGTATCCATTATTTTATTATTATAGCGCTCTCAAGTGTCCAGCGGTAGTATTAACATAATTTTCAATTGTCTAAAATACTGAGAATTGCGGACCTACTCAAATTTGAAAAAGCAAAGTAGCTCTTCAATCATTAAGATTTCTTTGATGTTTCTATTTATTTAGTTGTGAAAATAAATCTAAATGTGTTGAATAATACGGCTAAATATGTTGCGATATAATTTGTGGTGGAATTTGAAACCGTAGAAAATAAATTGGTGGGTAATCCCAGAGTTATGATAATTTGTACAATTTAAAAGAAATTGAACTTTGAAACAGCCTCTTAACTTAGTGGTTTAATAAGTCTACCGTAAAGCGAGAGAAATCGGGTTCGAATGCCGGTCCGGACAGTTATAAAATTATTATTTAATTTATAATTTATTCGTTCCATGAAAGGGCTTGACAGGGCAAGTGTGTCGTTTGAGAGCCACGCTGAAGCATATGCGGACGCTCTAATTGCGCCGGCTCGTCCAACGTGATACCATGGGCCCACATAATACTTATCGTGAAATGATAGCTGTACTTGAAATGGTACTTCTAAGTGTGTGAGAATATTGGAGGCTCTTAAAAATGCCGCTTAAATGGCGTAAAAAGCCGGCAACACAACTAAAGCGCGGTTGTTCAAGGGCGGTGATGTTCTCTTACCATATAAGAGACATACCTGCTCCGTTGCTATACAATAAATAATAAAAGTATCTAAATAATTTATTATCTCAGACTGCTGTTACCACGATCAAAGCGTTCCCAGTAACAAAGTGAGTGTCCTGAATAAGGCTGAATAATGTTAATAAGATACTGTTCTGAGAATTGCATCGTGGTGCACTTTTGATATCATATAACGTTAATTTTGCATTAAATAATTTCTCAGAATATTTATTCATTTTCATTTATTTATGTTATGGCTCAAATATCGCTGTTTTAAATCCTATAGACTCTATAATAATTTATAGTTGTTAAAATAAAGACAGTGCAATGTAATAGTAAGAGTAGGATAGACAGTATCTTGTTGCTATCTCTCTCTAATGTAAGTGAGTGCCATGGCGATCTGATTTGTGTAACTGAACGACTGTGATCATAAATAAATAGTTTCTTATTAAAATTACGCCTATATTTCATTTATCTTTCATCTATAGTGTTACTTGTTCTTTGTAATTTTACGTTGTAAAATAAAATTATTTTTAAGAAATGCAAAGTAATAATTAACAGAGATTGCCTATAAAAGAGTAAGTTTTTTTATAATTTTCATTTAAATTACATATATATTTACAGTAAAAATGTCTTTACATATATACATACAAAATCTACAAATGTGCATCAATGACAAGTATGAATATAATATAATAGGAGAATTTGAATATAATCGTTTATTATAGTAACGAAAACAAACGAAAAATATGTATGTCTTAAAGTTATATTCTTTGAACAAATTAAATAATTAATAATATACATAATGTTTACACCAATGTATAACTAATCTAGAGATATATTCATTTCAATATTTTAACCTACTTTATACAACATAATCATATCTTATCTTATCTCTGGTTTCAAAAGGCGTCTTAAAAATTAGATAAAAATCAAAATAATAAGCCAATAAAGTACCGAGCACTACAATACCTCATAACGTAAAAAATTCCGGTAAATCAATATAGCAGAATAAATAAGGCTCACAATTTTTTATGAAACATTTACGGCGGTACCCTTTTATGATTTCCGGTTTATGACTTTCACAAGTGACTAATTTTCCTCCTAAAGTCGGAGTGGGAAGCTTAATTAAATGTGTTTATGGTTTCCGAAACTAATTAAAATTTTTAGGACCAAGAAAATTCGCACAAACTTCGAACTAATATTAAAAATGGAAAAGTTAATTTCTTCATTAATATGCTTTCTTTTTCGATCCAATGCTGTACATGATTCCTCAGTCATACTGTAGAAACATTATATTATTTCGATGTTATGAACAAACTCAACAAATTAAAATGATAATATGAAAATACACAGATATATTTATTTCAAACTAGTTTACCACAACATAAGTAAAATTGTGATAATAAGCAGCCAAGAGATACCCGAATCACTCCTATGAATGTTCTACGATTATTCATAGTTTTCAACATTTGCGTCACCAGCATTCATAATTATAATGATCAGCCTTGTACTTTGACGAAAATTATGAAAATGTTGGTGTAGTGTGAAAAATTTACGTTTTCCGAATTATGACTCAGTTTTATAGTAAATACAACTATTTTTTGGACACTGTATAATGAAATCAATTATTTAATATGACATTCAAGCATTAGCAGTATATGTGAAAGATTATTTAGTATTAGCATACCAATAATCTTCTGTTTGTAAGTAGTTAAAAATATTTAATTAATGACAACAATTAAGAAATGTTTCAAGTAATTTATAAGTTTTGTTAGCATACATATGATTGTAAGCCTAGCTCGCTACACTTTATTTTCAAGAAAACAATTTTATAACAGGAAAACAAACCAATAAGGAAGCATAAATCAAAACTGTTAACATTTTCTCTTATAGCTTTATTTAGCATTGTATGCAGCGAAGCGAACCTACTACATACTTTATCAGAGCTTAAATTACCTTCAAGTGACCTGGATAGGTGCTCGTGGCATTCCTTACTCTAACAACATGATATAAAGTTCATTTTTGTGTGTGTTTTTTATGTTATAATCTGAGAAAACTGCAAGTGTGTTTCGTTTGGGTCTACGCCTGTTTTGATAACAATTGCAACCGAGTCTACGGTTACGTGGCATTTTTCTTGACATATTTGACTTGGATGGATATCAGAATACTTCTATAATATATATATTTACAACTCATTTTAGAGCTATTTTAATACGAACACTTTTGAAATTGCTTATGAATAAACATTTATTTAAAAATAGCCGAGTTTTTGATAACATTTTTAAATAATAAATTCATCATCATCATCGTCTCAGTCGTAAGACGCCTCTGGACATAGGCCTCCCCCTTGAACTTCCATGAATACCTGTCGTAGGCGACCTGCATCCAGCATCTTCCATCGACCTATAAAAGGTCGTCTGTCCATCTTGTGGGTGGATCTCCCATTAATAATTATTCTAATTAAATAATAAATTTAATTAAAATAATATTCGTATAAAAAGAATAGTTAAAAAGATTTTAATATATTAAGCTACATTTGTTTTGTTTGTTTAAATCAATAATCAGTAATTTCTTCAAAGGAACAAAATTCAAACTATCATATAACACTTTTTTCAATAATTATTACTTGCTTAACATAAGTGATTTATGTGTTCTTAACTGATTACATATTGAAGATGTTATTATTAAGTGGATTTGAGAGAAACCTTGCGAAATGCGGTCATGTTGAGCAGTTGAGAAAATCGCCCACGCGCTATGTCACAGTCTGTAGCTTCTAGCTACAGTAAATAACTTTCCCAGTTATATTTAATGTGACATAATTAAATTTTAAATTATTTAAGTAACAAGAAATATAACTATCATATATATATAAACCTTAAAGAAATAGTTTGATGTATAAACTTAGTATAGTAACTAATGTTTAAATTTAGTAAGATATAGTTTATAAATTACATACTATACTAAAATATATTTATGAAATATTATTATCAATATTTAATTAATATAAAGTTTTGTATAAAATATACGTTATGAACATTAAAAACGCAACGTATTTCAACAAGTTTTATTTAAATTATAAATTTATGTATATCATTATATTTCCATTTTTGTTTTTTAAAATTTTCACTGATATTCTTGAATATAGAGAAAGTTCACATCAAAAGACTTGTTCTACTATATATGTTTATAGTCTGTGGTAACATCTATGAATTATTAAAGCCATGGCTCGTTTTGTTTTTACTGTAACCAAAAATGCCATTGTTGCATTAGCTTCTGTGTTTGCTGCGAACAATATTTATTTTATTACAAAAGAGACTGATGGCTTTAATGTATAAACATTTATTACTCTTTAAACAAATTACTATGGAAAAGCTATGAATATAAATATTAAATTTAATAAAATAACTTTTATATGTGATGATGTTAATGAAAAAGCTTATACGAATATGAATGAATCAAATAATAGTTTGATTTACGTTGTATGTTAAGGTATTTTGAGCAAAGCTAATAACAGGATCTAGTTATAATTATATAATATTATCTAGATCTATCATATTAATCTGTAGGTATAAGGTTATACATTATTTATATGTAATTTACGCTCTCTTTGTAATTCATTAAATGAAATAAGTAAAAGAAACATTAATTATTATTGTAATTGGTTAAATGATATAAAGTTAATTAGTGAATTACAATTACAGTTTGAAAGTAAATAACAATTATATCAAACCATACATCGTGGAATAGCTACAATTAAATGAAACACATGCAGGGATTCTCCGCAATAACCAAAAAGAACGCTAAACAAAAAAGTCAAGTTTAAAAATTGCGAAGTTTCACGAAATAATTATTTTCTCATAAAAAAATCCTAACCGCACAGCTTTTTGCTAACTAAGCGCATACGCCTACAGCTTTCACAACTTTCTATTAACTCCATGTTACACTCAATAATCATTTAACGCTATTACAAACCGCAAAACGTGTCGAGTTGTTCTCAAAAGAAATTAGGTTTTTTATTTTGCTCGCATTCATTGGGCTAATGCTTACTAATGCTAATAGCTTACTAGCGAACTAAGTAGGTATAAATAGAAATAGATTTTTTAAATTTGCAAAGAACGGGACGGGCGGGTTTCCTGATAGTGTGATATCCTTAGTTTATAATGCTAGATATAGATTTTGAGAGCGTCGTAGCTAAGTGATCTTATAAACCAAAACGAGTTCGATTCCCGGCCTAAGAAAGATGTATAATTTATTCGTTGTCCATTGTCACACACGTGGGAGACATGCTGAATCTTATGCTGAAACACTAATTGGGCCGGCTAGTCTGACTTAATACCACGGGCTCGCTGAATACCACCTTCGAGTACTTGATCCTGCTGTATTTTTCTGACTGAGTGAAAATATCGGAGGCCCTAATAAAATACAGTTAAAGCGGCGTAAAACGGTAACAAAAATCAAAGCGCGGATTGTGGCGCGATTATCCATAGGCGTCGGAGATCTCTTACTATAGAAGAGGCCTGCGTTCTCCGTTACCCTCTAAAGCCTATAAAAAAGTTCACAGTTGTCCATAGATAATGCTGTTTTTATTTTCATTGAATTTCGTAGAGTCAAATTTAGCTCTCAGTTCAGATTCCTTGAAGTAAGCACCTTTTTTAAGTGCAATGGCTGAAATATATAAAACGATTGTTTACCCCTTAAGATGCTAAACTGAGATTTGCATAAAAGGCAAGAATGCTTTTACGATCCTCAAGCATCTACCACAATCTTCATGATATTGAAATTTGCCAGATGATTTTGGACTCTTCACTTACAATTTAAATTTGATAGAAATTATACTGTTTAAAATGTAGCGCCACTATTGGCGATATGATAATTCTGGGGAAATTACACTTTTTTTGTATGATATAGCGGACAATGGAGCAGGCGAGACTCCTCTATGGTGAGAGATCACCGCCACCCGTGCACAATCTGTGCTTTGGTTACGTTGCCGGCTTTTTACGGTATAATTTCTCCGATCTCTGAAATCCTCACTGTGAAAGCAAATCACAGTATAGTTTCACGCTAAATATTCTGTTAGCCCATGGTCACTTCCAGCATAATTAGTGCGTCAGAATATGCTTCAGCATGGCTCTTCCACGAGTGATAACAAATAGGTACCTTTCATAATAAATTTCAATATAAAATTATACACCGCTTAAGCGCTTAAAGAGTTATTTTAATATTTTAAGAGTACCGTGACAGAAATGAGACTTAAAATGTTCAGTGACGTGGATATTTTGTGGACGCTTTACGCCTGTTGATCCTTCATTAATGATTATGTAAAAATGATTTTCCCGCTTCAATTAAATTTTGAACTATGTTTACATAACATCTAGATAACTTAGATAAATGATACGTCTAATCGGAGTCTGATTTTTAAACTAAATATATATATATATAATAATGATAAACTAAAAAGCGATAAATGTTTGCCTGAAAATGTTCCAAAGACATGACACATTGAACGAACCAGTGCGTGTGCAATAAAATACAAAGACCAATCATTTTCAATAATTTTCGCTACACATTATTTATGTTGCAAAAAGTATACTTTTTTATCGACACTGATAGTTCGAAAGAAAAATTTGACATTTATAGCCTGTATAAAAGAGTTATAGTTTTACCTTCCATTTTGAGCGTAGGAAAAAATAAAACATAATTTACGAGTGTTTTTTGCGGTAAAAGAAATCAATTTTATCAATTTTATTACATCGGCTCTATGTCATAAAGATCAATATCGAGTATCTTTTTATTATGGTACTTAGCGAAGATACGTTGTGATATAAAATAATTATTTGAGACATTATTGTTCTTAACGCGTGGGTTTTACTTATGCTGCAATTTTGAATGTGTGTCAGCAATAAAATGTTTCAAAGAGTTTTTATAGAATTAGCTGTGATCAAACCTCTATTCATAAATCTTAATATTTAAAGCTCGTAATAACATTTACAATATTTATATTTCAAAGCTCCGTTTATCTTTTTATGTGGACATATACACTGTTAAAGATTCTATGTATATTTAAGGTAACATTATAACATTAATATAGACATATGTAATGATACAAGAAGGTTAGGTTTTAGTCCCAATCCAGAGTTACAAATTAAAATTATGGAAGGTTCAAAGACTTCTATAATTTGGTGAGTACGTAAATTTGTCAAGAAAAACATTATTTAAAGATATTCAGGACATATAAAAGGACTGAGGGTCCCGTTATTATCTCTCGAAATTAAAACAAGTTTTTAAACGGTATTTATTCCTTTCCAAATATAGCGATGTGATTCAAAAAAGTTTTACGAAAACGCAATTATATTGCGTACAGTTGGCACGACAAGTGCTTAATGAAATTGTATTATTTAAATATGCCAATATTCTTAGTTTTAAATAAAACCATAGATACATACTTGTATAATAATAAAATAAGTATTATTTTATTTGTATTAATCATATCTTCAATAACACGATCCTAATTAAGAAATTGATTCGGTTATGGTTTCTTCTTAATACTGTGAAATAGTTGGCCTCTATCAATATCAAAATACCTATGTATTCGAAAAAAAGCTACATATAAATTAAACTTATTTAATTAATTGGTTCTGAATAATAATTTTTTAACAATATTTTGTGGTCAATAAAACGAATTAAAGTTGACGTATTGTTGTTTAGAAAAAATGCTTTTCGTCACAACATTACTACGCCAAATAAAACTGTCACGCATTTTATATCGTACAATTGTAGAAGAAATATACCGGCTTTGTAAGATTATTCTTTTTAAATGAAGTGTAGGTTTTTTTTGTGTTTTAATAGGGATTTGTGTTATAAAAATTGTTGTTTGCTGAAAGTGTGTTTACATTTAGATTTTATTAGTTATTCTTTTTTAGAAACCGATGAATCGCTTTTGTTTCTATCGGATTAACTATAGATTTCAGTTAATCACTTATGTTGTGTTTTAATAATAATACATAATTTTAAAACATATGCTGTAACGTCTTCATTATAAGTTAGTTATTATATATTTTAGAGTTTATTTCCACATCTGAGCATATTTTAAGAACTGTGCCGCGAACCACGATTTTATAGAATACCGTCGCTCTATTTTTAAATTATCGGCTACCAATCCGCGACTCTGCTGTCTGTAGGTGTGGACCATGTATCTATCCTAAGTGAGCCTCCTGCTCATTTACCTCTAGATTTTTGGTTTAAAAACAACATTATTGAACAATGATACACTACGTTGGTTAGCTTTCAATTGCTACAAAGGCCATTGCGCACGGAGATTTCTCTGACACGAAACAGATGCCAATACCGTCAAAAATAAATAGCAATATATATTAATATCAAGTGACTCATTCAACTGTATTAAATATTCTCAGCGATAATGAAAAAATCTTGAATTATCTCAGAAAATGTCGCGAACAAGTTCTTGGTACGATGCGCGTGGCTCTTATGTTGATTTCATTGTACTAACAACCAACATTTTACTGAAGAGAATTAAACTTTCCTTCCAAGCAATAAAGTGCAAATTGTCATGAATACAAACATATGATTCCGACTAGCTTGCGGTGTTAAAACATTACCATTCATTCCAATTACAGCCTTCTTGTTAAGTGCATAAGAAGCATAATTCCGTGTCAGTTATTCTGAATAAATTGTCTGGTGTTTTGTGACATTTCAAAGCTTCATTTTACCAGTTTTCCTTAGAGTGCGTTAAACTTGAAGTAAGTATTCTTATATACACATATAGCTATATAATAGAGTGAACACTTAAACACTGAAATGCGAACCAGGAACTGAAAATCTTGTGAAAGATTATTGAAAGATATCTATTATTTCATATTGGAATATACTATATTAAATAATATAATATTAAAAACATCACAGTGCCTAACACTAATGGTTAACTTAAACGTCAGATTAGGGACTGCTAGTTTTGAAGTACGTCATATCTCTAACCTTATTTTAAGAATATTTTAGTCATCTATATATAATACAAATTAAAGCCGGCAATACAACCAAACGCGAATCCTGGCGCGGTTTTCCATGGACGGCAGCGATTTCTTACCATAGAAGAGACCTGAATGCTTCATTGCCCGCTATACTATAAAAAATAGTTCTTATCTAAATGGTTTGGTTATAACATTATTTAATTTATCGATATTCTAAATACAATATATTGTCATTCTATTTTTCAGCTTCCCTTTAAATATGAATAAACGAGTGAATTTTTATCTCTAGCGTCTATATTAAAATTTCTGTTGTGCTGTCAAGCTCTGAAAACTCCTAATGTTTTAAAATTTGATAACTTTCACATTTAACATTTTAACATAAAAGCTTACGTTCAGTACATATCTATCGGGAAAAAGGAATAAAATCTCGCATGGCAGGTGCAACTTGACCGGACATAGAACCGGCTAAGTTCCACGCTAGAGTTATCTCAATGTTATACTTATTTTAACTTTATGTACCGTTATTTTATGCTTGAATTAGAAACAGATCCATTTAATGTCATTTTAATCAATGTCTTATGTCGCTGTTTGAAATTTATATTATGTAAAGAAAATACAATTGTTTACGGTTAACATACAATTTTAGAACATAAAAGCCATACTGTTAATTATATAGTCAGTTGTGCTAAGTTTCGAATACAAAATTACTTAATGAAGTAATTAAGAGCATTTTATTTTCAATGTTTGTTTTTTCACAATGGACCGTTTTTTAAGGTCGGAAAGCCTTAAAAAAGGCTTCTTGAATCTAGTAAAAGATAAAGTGATTTTATTTAAAAGTTGGCAAACTTGAATAAATGATGAGATACATATATTTTGAAATATGCTAGAAATTGTTGGTTTTGAGAGCCTCGTAGCTGGTTTAATAGGACTACCGTGAAGCAAGAGGTATCGGGTTCGAATTCCGGTCCGGACAATTATAAATTGTAATTTAGTTTATGATTTATTATATAATATTATTATTAAATTCAGTAGATATTAATTTGCTTTATAATTTATTAGATGTCTGGAAGTAATTGATAGTGGCCGGGTGAGTGTCTTAATACTGTCGTACTCATGGGAGAGCTATGCTGAAGCATATGCTGACGCACTAAATAGGCCGGCTCGTCCGAAGTGATACCACGGGCTAGTAGAATACTCAACGTGAAATGGTAGTTGTACTTGAAACGGTGATACTACCGTGTTTCGCTGAGTGAGTGAGGATATCGGAGGCCCTTAAAAATGGCGCTTAAGTGTCGTAGAAAGTCGGCTGCACAACTAATGCGCGGATTGTAACGCGATTGTCCATGGGCGGCGGTGTTCTCATACCATATAGGAGACCCACAGATCCAGAAAAAAATTGTTGGAACCGTAATCTAATTCAAAATTTAATTATGATTATTTTTAAAGCTAACTTAGTAGCAAGCATTTATTAAGCGTTTACGAGTTTTCAATTCAATTTCCAATGAAAACGACGCAATCGGAATGAAAGATCTTTTTTAATTGCATCTCAATCACGACGTGCCGAGTTTCACTCAGCGAAAAACTTGCTGCAATCAAGAAAATACAAAAATGTTCATTGACTTTTCTTAGTTGGTCGTCTTCATAATGAATATCAGGAGCTATAATTTATACAAAGGGAACGTAATATACAGAAATTAATAATACACAACTAACTGACCTTAAATCTGACCTAAAAACGTACGAAAAGTGATTAATAATAAACTCATTCATGAAATTCGGTCCACGGATGGCGAATTACGAACAAAAAGTAATTTTTGTATAGTTTTTTAAAAGGAAATATGTATTCATGTTTAATTTCATACAAAAACTATAAATTTTGATATATTAAAGCTAATTTCAAAACTTACTACATCAACTTAGTATATAATGTTTTTAATATTTTAAAATGAATAGTTAAATATATTTGTGACATAGTAATATTTTTAATATCTGTGTGGGTGTAATCTGTGTGTCAAAACTTCAATGTGGGTGTTTGAATTATACGGAATCCCCGAGAATTTTCATAGAAAAAAAATATGAAATATGATATATAGAAAAATATGTTTCTAACATGTGTTTATACACTTAAATTCCCACCGAATTGGAAACGAAATAAGCTTTTGTTTTGTATTTGATACTGCCTTGTTGCCCAGATGTTTAAACTATGTAAAAATATATCATATTAATAATACAGATTTTTGAAATGTCAATTCTTGGTAATAACTGAAACAAAGGACTAACTTATCAATTATATTTGCTTAAATACGTAATGTTTTTAATTCGAATATTGTCTGATCTCAAAAGCTTTTATTGTTTTTGATTTCAAGCAATAATATTATTAGCGTAAGCGCAATACAGATGGAAAAGTAATAGAAAATATAAAAACTGGCATTTCTTTTATACCAATCCAACTCATACAATATTCTAATTTAACTTCGTAAGTAGGTACTTTGAACCTGCCCCACGTTATTTTTTCTCACATATTTATTGCTCAGGATGTTATAAATACTTAAACACTCCTATATGCTATACAGAACGTTCCTTAATTTTTTTTATTAATTATGAATACGAAATGAAACTATGCCTTACATTTGTAAAGCTTTAAAACAAGTTTTGTACTGGCGCCAGACAGATCTTACGATTAATAGATAATTTATTCATTTCACTCTAAATTTACGGTTAGATTTATTGAGGTTGTATATCTTAATTTCTGTTAGATTTTAAAGCTTTACCACTTAAAGCTCAGAAAGAGACAGTTACCAATGAACATGTCTTTAAGAGTTCGCTTTCTGAAGGACAAAATCGATTTTTTATTTAACTAAGTAAAACAATGAAGATATAGCTTATAAAACTATTTTTATATGTAAAATTAATTTAAACGGTCAGTATGTAATCAAGCTAGAATATTTTTTAACCTAGTTCTAGTTATTCCCATCACATGACCTCAATTAATGAGTGTCCTTATTTTGTCCTTATTTTTAGAGCTGTCTCTATATTTAAGTCAACGTCAGATATCTTTATTTCACATAAGACCACTTTTTTAATTATAGTTTAAAGATATAGTCTTTATATGTACGGATATAAGAACAGTCAATAAACTCCATCGTTTTTTTATTCTACCGACCATAAACTTTCATACATTTATTTTGGAATTAGTTGACTAGTCGAAAACGGCGAAAAACGAGCAGGAAGCTCGCCTAGGATAAGCGGCACTTCGCCCATGAACAGCCTTGCAGATCAACGGATGCGTTGCCGCCTTTTAGAGAGAGATAAGTAAGTTTTTTTAGGTAAGTCGTATTACTTTGGAAATACCTCTGCAGGTAGATGAATGCAGAGAGTAGTTTTGCGCGACCCAAAATGCCTTGAAAACTCTTTGTTGTGAAACGATAAACTTTGAGGTGACACGGTTGAAACATTGTATTCTGCTTCGATGTTCGATGATGCATTAGAACTACTGGGGTTATCATTTTATAGAACATTACAACTCATGATTTTCCTTTTAAAACATATTTTTAAACGTTTACCGAACAAGTTTAAGATAATCAAATTAGCCAAATAGTATTCAGTAATGGTTCCAAATATGTTTTGTTTGCGTTAAAATTTGAAGTTAATATGTCATAAAACTTTATATATAAATAAAAAATATAAAATTTACCATATTTCATTTTAAAATCAAATATTCATGTACATAATTATATCATCATATAACTTCAGTTTCAGAACTATGGTTAATTAATTCATAATAGTTATCGATCATTTTCAAACGAAAGTAAAGGATGAGATGTGACAGATCCGTTAGATCTCTCACCAGAGAGCATAGTTATTGATACATTACCATATTAATTAGATGTGTTCGGTTGCCGGCTGTTATATCAACATGTCAATCGTGGTGTATATCCCAGTTCTCTAAAAAAATAACACTCGTGTAGAAAATACTTAAAGAAAGAGAAATATTGTGCAAGACAAATATACATATTGAATTTTCTTATGATTTCTCGTTAAAGTCCTACGTGTTAAGATTGTTCACATAAAATAAGTTTTTAAGTGTTAATATAACAAATTATAACACGATTGTTATTTTAATAAATTTCATCAGTCCATAAAACATCCTAGCTTCCTATGAATTAATTTTATTCATTTCTTTATGACAAAAATCCGCCATTTATAGCGCCGTTATTAACATTTTTATAACCGTTCAGAGCATTTGCTCGCGAGTGTACCTCGTTGCTATAGTTACAGCTTCACAGTTTAAAACATTTAATTAAGCATAACGGAAGTGTTAGTGTAGTTATTTTACGCTTTTTCCATTAATAAAGACATAATTTCTTCGGTTTACGGATAACTATAAAACCAACCGTTTTGAAATGTCTTATCCAATGTTTGAAATCCCATTCGCTTACACGATAAATAATTAAACAGTAGCTGGTGTTAAAAGAGCCAATATTAACGATTATAGCAACGTAGTTACTTATAATAGTTGTAATAAAATTCTCTGTAGACAAGATGGCGGCTTTTTGCCCTTCGGCTTTATTTAATATAATATTTATTAAAATATTTTGAAATGTAGTATTAGTTGGTCAATCATAGTAAAACTGTTTTTTAGTTTTTAGTCTTGAAAAGATCTACCTGCAGTGGTATTTTCAAACCAATACAACTTGGAGCTTCAAAAAAGACCTAACATATGCCTAAACGGCTGGCAACGCACCCGCAGCCCGGCAAGAGTTGGGGATATCCACGGGCGGAGGACCGCATGTCATAGGTGCGCCTCATTCTCGTTTACCAGGTTTTCATTAAAAAAAGAAATCAGTTCTGATTTTTGTAAAGATGTTTAAATATACGAAAAACTTAAATGATAAGGAAGCATTTCGAATCCGTTTTAGCTACTGAGCAAGACCGCTAATGTTAGTTAAAAAAAACCAAGTTGTATATACATATTTATATAGAATAATACTTTTCAATTTGAGGATGAACAAGCACTTTCATCAGTCAACCCTAAAAAGGTGGCGGATGTCAAAATTGACCCGTATAATGAAATTTTACCCTCCTTGCAGCGTTCCGTCACGTTATTTGTGTACACAAATATTGAAGAGTACGGGTGTAGCCGTAATGAGGGAAACTCACAGTTTATTCAAAAATTATACGAAATATATATATTTATGGTATTTAATTGCTTGTGTACATTGTGTCACCCGTGGGAAAGCTATGCGGAAGCATATGCGCACGCACTAACTGGACCGGCTCGTACAACGTGATAACACGGGCTCACAGACTTAGCGTGAAATAGTAGTTGGACTGCAGTGAGGATATCGGAGGCCCGTAAAAAATGTTGCTTAAGCGGCGTATTAAGCCGGCAACACAGCCAATGCGCATATTAAGGCGCG
Organism: Delias oraia; assembly: GCA_018230265.1. Taxonomy (NCBI): domain Eukaryota; kingdom Metazoa; phylum Arthropoda; class Insecta; order Lepidoptera; family Pieridae; genus Delias; species Delias oraia. The sequence goes on along the minus strand of DWCF01002000.1, from coordinate 12,288 downwards.
GCGGTCAATGGGCGGCGGTATTCTCTTACCGTATAGGAGACCCACCTGTTCCGTTGTCCGCTGTATTAAAAAAAAACATTTAATAGATTACAACTTGCCTCCTATGGTTGTTGTGTAGAAATTGTAAGAGATCACCGCCGCCCTTGAACAACTGCGCCACATTCGCTATATTTGGTATGTTGGCGGCTTTTTACGCCGCACATTTGGTATGATTTCACAAGACCGCTGATATAAAGTTATGTCTCTCACATATAACTGAAATTTTACTTCAACCTAGGTTTAGGTGACGCTAATGTTTGATAGAGAGATAATTTTAAATTTTAAAATATTTTTAATTGACGTAACAGATAATTTTATTAATTTAATTGATTTATTAATTTAATTTGATTTATTTACTAATTATTTAATAATATTAATTTATATATAAAATTAATAATATTATAAATTTAATTTAATTTATTATAAGATTGATTTATTAATTTTATTAATTTAATTTGATTAATTCTGGGTTATATTTAAAGGGCACATTTATTATTAATGTATTCACATTCAATGAATATTATTTTTAATTTAAATCTAAACTCTAAGAGTGCAATTTTAAATAATTCTATATAATTAATTTTAAGTACGAAACTTCTGCTACAGACTCGTCGATTAGTGCTATTTTACGACTACAATACGTAGGCGGATCGGTTTGTTCCGGTCATTAAAGCCTATGGAAACCGCGAGAATTATATCTTCTAGGCAGTCTAGAATCTGGCCAGAACGACCTCAATAAAAGTTGATTGCCTAGAGTTAGGCATATTGGATGAAAGGGTTATTACGTTTCCTATTCGAGAATTGCAGATGAAAATTTTTATGCTCTTGGCTTATTAATGTCTTTAACGTGCTAGAATATCTCAATTTTATTTCTATTTTATTTGGATTGAATATTTAAACCGTAGGTAACTAATAATTAGGAATTGTCATGTTCATTTGTCTAAACGAATTCCAGAGACATGTAAAAATTCTCTCCCAGGTCCATAATTAAGACTGTTTATACAACTTATATTTTTGATATACTAAGTTAGAATAGCATATAATTATTATGCTCATAAATTATAATATTAAACACCGTGAGATAATTCAAATCAAATACATTTGCATTAAGTTGTTTTATCTTGCCAATTTGTGTTTCCTTACATAATAAATTCAGGAAACATTTGTACAAAAATAAATTGGAAATCGACAGATCCGATTAAGGGTTTGTCAAGCCACCAGGCACATCATTAAAACAGTTTATTTTCCATGCGAAAACTCCAACAAGCCAATGTATTCTTTATACGCAAGCGTTACGTGTTAAAATCTCGTAAAGGTTTTATCAAAGGCTGTTATAAACAGATGCCCGTAACATCCGTTCCCAGAAGGATTGAGGATGGTAAAAAATTGGAAAAAAATACCATGAGACAGTGATATCGCGGTTGACACGTATTGTATCTTTTATAGGTTGTACGAGTTTTGATATTACTGAATTCATTTGGATATTGTTTCTCATTTTAGCTTCTACAATAATGAGCTTTTTTTATTAAATCTTACTAATATCATTAACGGGAAAGTTTGTTAAGGTGAGTGTAAGTTTGTTACTCTTTCAAGCGAAAATTACCGCACGTTTTTAATTTTTTTAAATATATTATAGAACAGGTGGATCTCCTATATTGTAAGAAAACACCGCCGCCCATGGACAACCGTGCCATAGTCTGCTCTTTAATTGAGTTGCCGGGTTTTTAGGCCGTTTAAGTGGCATAATTTCAAGGGCCTCCAATATTTTGACTCACATTGCAATCACAGTAAAAATATGGTTTCACCCTGAGTAGTCAAGCCCGTGGTATTACTTCGGACGAGCCGGCTCTATTAGTGCGTCAGCATATGCTTCCGCATGGCTTTTCCACGGGTGATCAGTAGGTATAAAAAATATCAATAACCATGTATCAGAAAATATAATAATAGCCATAATTTATAGTGATTCTAAAATTGGCCAAAATATAATAAAACTGTCACGTAAGTCGGACACAGTAAGTGGCGTACCGGACTGGACAACGACTGGCGTGTCCAGTATTTAAAAATAGATTTATGTTCATGATTTATTTTAATATACCAATTTTTCTGGATTTGATTCACTTGGCAATTACCCTTAATTAGATATCTAACTATGCTAACTTTTCAGTCCAATTTTTATTTAAATTACTTCACTACTACTAATAGCCATCTGAAAAATCCCTTTAAAATAATTTATTACGTGATTAAAACTAATTATATAATTATGTATATATAGATCCATTAAAACAATTATATGTTGGAACAGAAGCAAGGAGCTTCTCCGTCTACCTTCGTTTTGATTTTTTTTTACCTTCACAAAAAGCCGTGGATTTTTCGTTCAAAAAATTTTAAAATTCAATACTTGAACTGAAAAATTTATAGAAGACATACCTGTTAAGTAAAATTAACCTCGTTTGACTATACGAGTAAATCAGTGCCTTTTAAACCAACACATGGTAGGTAATAAGGTACTTCGATCGTGTTCGGGGAACGTTACCTTCATAATTGAACTTGATTGTACCTTAGCGTATCACACCTTCTGTTGTTCGAAAGTTATCTCTATTTTCTTACCGTTTAGGTTGATATTAGAATGATAAGCGAGTCTAATTCTTAGAATAAAATATGTTCATTTAATCGTGCAGTATATTGATTGCGTAATAGGTAAAGAAATGTAAATATGGGTTTGAGATCTATTGGATGGTTTCTTATAACCAAATTTAGACCATTTCGTACAAAATACCTACAAAATACATTTCATACGAAATCCCGTGCGAAATCAAAATCTAATTTTATTTAAATTAGACAGACACTTAAAAGCATAGAGCTCTCTAAAAGTTCGGCAACGCACCGGCGGTCTAGCACGGGCTGGGGCTGTCCATGGGATTATCCAAGGTTAACCTCCTGTTTCGATTCTTCCGACTTTATTAAAAAAAAGCATATTTTATATTAATTTGAACATTTTTTGCTAAACATAAATTATAATTCTAAAAGATCTAGAGAATTTACTCATTAAAAATTTCTTAATCAATCTTCCTAAATAATGAAATATTAAAAACCATTATGTATGCCATGTAAAAAAAACTAACTGGTTGAATACTAAATATAAAACAAAGCAACGATTTTGTTAATTTGTCAATTCATTCCCTGGTACTGTGAACCCAGAGATAACGGCTACGATTCCGGTTCTGAATAAAATTTATAATTTATTCGGCCTTTGGAAGAGTTAGACAGTGGCTGGGCGAGTGTTCTAGCACTGTACGTGTAAGAGACCCGTGCTGAAAAACACTAACTGGGCCGGCTCGTACGAAGTGATACCACTGTCTCACAGAATACCAGCGTAAGACAGTACTTGTTACTGTATTTCTATTAACAATTGTGGATATTGGAGTATTTTGAAATTGAATTGAATTTTAAAAAAGTTGTGTAAAAAGTCGACAACACTACGTATGCGCGGATTGTAGCACAGTTGTCCATGGACGGCATTCATTTCTCAGCATTGAGGAGACCCATCTGCCCCTTATACAACTTACAATTTTTATGTATGCCGTAATTATCATGAATAAAAAGTATTTACTATATAACTATTGTATAATAATATGTGACCTGGTTGTAATAAAAAATTAGAATAAAACAAATCCAACCGTTTGACAATTATTTTATTCGTGACTTTTCAAATACTAAAGTAGATAGAAAAAATATTTCAAAATGGTCTATAATTGAAGCATAATTTATCAATGATTTTAACACTTCCGGTACAGTTTTCGTGGACACAGAAACTACCATTAGAAACTTTTCGTTATCGACTAGGAAGTGCAACGCAACCATTCCTGCTATCACGCCGATCACATGAGATTAGTCCATCAAGAGCCTTAATTGCCGTCGACTAATTGAGGGCCAGTTAATTATCTACGCATTTGATCATGCTGACAGCTTTGTAATTTGTAGCTATAGACATATGTGACAGTCTACATAGTTTCATCTCATTTTCAGTCTGACACGAGGTCACTATTATTTAATAGTATAAAAATTGACTGAATTGAAATGCTTCCTATTTTAATCAATTGTTGATCATTTCTCTTTAAATTGAATTAAAGAGAAATGATCTTTTAATTTAAACATTCCCTTTTAATTTAAACATTGACTTGCTTTGTGATGATATTTTTAGTTATTTTCTTTAATGATTTTTTTTTAATTAGTGGACAACGGAGCAGGTGGGTCTCCAATATGGTAAGAGAACACCACAAACCTTGAACAACCGCGGCATAGTCTGCACTTGGTAGTGTTGCCGGTTTTTTACGCTGTTTAACCGGCATTTGTAAGATATCCGATATCCTCACTCACTCAGCGAAACAAAGTAGAAGTACCGTTACAAGTAAAGCTACCATTTCACGCTGAGTATTCTGTGAGCCCGTGGTATCATTGATAGTTTTATTTTAATAGAAACGACTGAGCTAATTTCATTATAATAAATACATGTGTAATATTGTTGTTATTACTAAAACTCTGATATTAGATCAGAGCCAATCTGTACTACCATCATCATCATCATCATCAGCCTGTACTACCATCATCATCATCATCATCATCAGCCTGTACCTCCATAGTTCATATAAATGTAGTTCACAAATCATCGTAATATTATATAACTTTTTACTAAAATTGTGTTAAAAATGGACTAAACATAAAACGGCTTTAACTAAAATCTTAGCTTAATATACGTAATTCATCTAAAGTTTATTATTCTTAACACATTATATCTTACATATCATGTAGGACAGGCATAACTGTATCGAAGGCAGGAAGGCAGTCACTTTAATTTCCTCTTTGAGATTAATGCCGTTTCTATCAGTATTACAAATATACTTTACAATAAAGAGACAAGAAAGTTTAATAATATTAAGAGTATTTTCAAAGTATTAATAGAGTCAGTAAAAAATACTTATTTTTGCATAAAAACGCTCAACTATGATAAGCCCTCATTGGCACGCCCAGACGTTGCTGGGCAACGTGTGCGTTGCCGGCCTTTTACGGATAATCATATTCTTTTTTAGAATCTCAAAGAGTAGAATTGTTTTAGAAATACCTCTGATGGCAGCGGATTCCAAAAATAAGTACTAAATACACCAGAAAATGCGGTACAAATACAATAAAAAAATAGAATTAATTTTCTTAGTGTATAGATAAGTTATTTTAATATTTCACAATATAAGTGACATTCAATTATAACATGTTTTGGTTATAAGGAGGCAAATTGTTTATTAATTTGAATCATAACTATGTATTGTGATCGATTTCCGGAGTGTCTGTCTGGTTCTAAATATAAACTCGGTAGACAATGAGCTAATGGAATTAAATCCACATCGTAGGTTGAGGATTTCGGAATTTAATGTTGGAATAATTCCATTCTAAAATGATTTTCAAATAAATATATTATAGGGCCTCTATTTTTTATTGCGAAATGTGAAAAATATAATATATATATATAATATATATTAAATTGATTCAACATCAATTAGCTGTGATTAACATTTGCTATGTTGGCGTCGCTAATCGTGCAAGTTTCATTAAAATTCATAAATGTAATAATAAGGTAATTTATTTTAAAATGTTATTTACAAATAATTTTTAAACTGTTAAGATTGGTTGATAATTTTATTAAATCGCATTGAATGTTTATTATTTTTTGGGGCCATAATTGAGTTTCCATGGCGTAGCAATTTTACTTTGTTGTGTGAAAATGTTGGAATAAGGTATTTTAATGTAATTCATTGATTTAAAATATGTTTCAGCTACATTTGTTTGTATTTACAAGAATTAGTAGATTTGTTGTAATTATAATTTATCCTAGAAACTGTTAATACATGACGGTGCTATGATTGTATACAGATTGGAATACCGCCATATTGGTGCATTATTTTTCATATATTGAAAGTGTTTACTAGTTGCTCAAAGAATATAAGTGTGTATGAATGTTTTTAAAAATGGACTCTAGAGAGCCAACTAATTGTGGCAAGTAGTCCATATATACATTCTATTGATATGGGGTTTCTGACTCTAAAGTTTTATTTTTTCATTTATTTTTTATTTTTTCGGTTATTCATTTTAGTAGCATACAGATATCAAGTTATTTGGAACATTAAATTAAATTATGTAATTAAAATATTATATATTATATATCTCTCGATCTCATGAAGGTCGCGGGCATCCACTGGATACAACCGCTCAAGATCATAATAGGTGGGCGTCTTTGAGGGAGACCTATGTCCAGTAGTGGACTTGATAGGCTGATGATAATGACGTCTGTAAGAGTTATATTATTATCATTAAATCTTTTATATATAACTTCTGAAAAGAAAATACAATATACTATAATAATAACACAATAGAATACCTTATATTGGCCAATATTATATGAATTATTATTGTTTAAGACAGACAAGCTGCTTCTTATAATAAAAAAAGGATTAAAGGGGTGCGGGTTCAAATTCTTTTATTAATATTGTTTAACTAATACACGTTTATTATGATAATAAGTATAGCTGCAGTTGAACGCATATTATATTTAGATAATGAAAGTAGAATAAGCAATGCACGGAAGATTTTCTAAAAGCATTAAGGAGCTAGTTATTTTTAAGTCGCATTGAGTGTCGACTGGGGTGGATATAAATGTATAGAACAGAACTGGACGGAAACATCAGTGGCACGCGACTAGCTTATAGTTACGGTTGTGAGTTAAGTGATTTTGATATAAACTTGGTTTTAGCCAACTATGAAGGCTACCAGAAATAGGTTTGTTTTATAACCTTTTATTCAATTACTAGCGGCTCTGACGGTATGAATAAAACAGCGCTTAAATTAGAAGATTCCTAAATGAACTGTCATATCCTGACTAAGGCAGGTGAAGTATTCTTGAATAAGTTATCATACGAGTTCGTCTGGTTATTTCCGAAGTACATTTCAATAAAAAAAATAAAGATATATCTTATCCTGATATAAAAGGTCCAGTTAATGACTTAATGTAGCTGTATAATTGAATATTTAATCTAAAATAACAGTCATTATGTCTTAGTATACCGAATAAATTATATTTTTATTAATATATAATATATAAACGCTGAAATTTGACAAACCGACATATTATCACTTGAAAATACATTATCCTCTGTACTGGACTCATTTTTGTTATTTGTAATACATACTGTGCATATAACCCGCGGACCAGCTGGGACTAAAAATGAGCCCCCTGCTAGTTTTTCACGGATAACGAAGCAGGTCTTTACCTATATGGTAAGAGAACAACGCTGCCCATGGATGCCGTGCTACAGTCCGCGTTTTGCTAGTGTTTCCGGCTTTTTACTCCACTTAGTCGGTATAATTGCTAGGGTCTCCGATATCCTCACGCATTCAGTGAAATACAGTACAAGTGTCACTCTGAGTATTTTGTGAGACCTTGGTATCACTTTGGACGAGCCGGCCCAATCAATGCATCAGCATATGCTTCAGCATGACTCTCTCACGGGTAATAATGGTTATCTTGTAATGAGATCATCACTATGCAGCTTTAATATCATTATTTATTTGTTTCGTTTCTATTACAAAATACCTAAAAAAATATTTTTTTGAGTAATAATATAATCACAAGAAATTAATAATAATCAATTTAATTTTTCCCCATACTAGGTACATATAATTTAAATCAATCTATAGCGTTATTTTTTTTAAAACAACCGTGATACGAATTTCCCAACCGCTTAATTAGATCGAAACTCGTCCGGGCTTAAAATAATTATAAGTAACTCGCTCAACAAGTTATGATCCATTTAATCTACGAAATCGGATGTATACACTCAAATATTCGATAAATTAATTAAAGATAGTGTATCTTTTAAAGGTGCCGAAAGATGCATATTGCGCAATATAATATTTTATCGGTCATGCTTTTCTAATTAAAATAAATGTATGCTGTGTTGAAGAAAGATTTCAAATTTCACTTCATCATCATCATCATCAGCCTAATAAAGTCCACTGCTGGACATACGCCTCTCCCAAAGACTTTCAAGTTGTTACAAATTTCGCTTAGTTGCTATTAAAATACGATCTTAATTGAACGATAAAAGATACGCGTCCTTATAGTTCTTAAGTTACATTACAAATAATGGGTCTTAGGCTTGATAAATTTCTGCTTCTATTAAATGATTTCTTTTTCAGACCACTATATGCAGATTAATTAAAGTTTTCTTTATTCTTTGACAATTTTATATTCAGATAAAAGAATGCGTAAAATTACTGTAGTACATAACTAAAATAATAAATATGTTATTAATATATAATATTAACAATGACGAAGACAACCTTTATCTTATATGTGAACTAATCATTTGAAGATTACTGTAATGAGCGAACGTAAGAAATATTACGCTGAGAATGGGAATATTATTTATAGTTTAGGAGGGCGTGACTGACAATATGAATCCCTCTCTTGACTAGTTTAATATTTTTCTAAAAAATATTGACATATGAAGCTTAATAATAAATAATAATTGTATGCGTCAAAGATAATAGAAAAATAGTATATTGTTTGTTAAGTTTAACTACCTATTCGTATGTATGAGTTAGTCTTAATCATGAAGAACTTTTATTAATGTTAAATAATATAATTATTAGACATTCAACTTCTAAATATTTCCTCAAGATAACAACAACTTAAGAAACGGTTTAGCTAGCAATCTTCATTTCATTTATTTCCTTTCAGAAAAGTGCATTTCTAAATTCAGATAAAAAACCCTTCAAAGTTAAGTACAGCGTAATTTGAATTTCTTACGTCAAAATGTAAATTATGAATGTAACGTCAACAAGTCTGACGTATGATAAATATACTTTTGGTAAAATTTATTGATAGCTTTTAACATAATATCTATTTTAAGTTATATTTTTTTTTACATTCAATGGAATGTAAAAAAAATATAACTTAAAATAGATAGATAGATAGTTTAATGAAACTGGGGAGCCTAAAATTTTGAATACTTGGCCTGTTATTCTGAATTGTATTTTCTTACAAAGACAAAAGCTACAATTTTTAATATGTATAAAGAATATTTTCTATTTGTTGCCTCCTAGTCTATAATCAGAGAGAACAGAAGTTCACTACTGGTTATGTTACACCATTTCCGGGATATAGCAGTACTTGCGTGGTATTGAGCATTACTTCACATGTCAGTTAAGCTGTCATGTAATAGAATTTCTTATCGTATTTATTTCGAAACTAAGGAAGTTAAAACACAGGGATTAATGTCAATTATAAATAAATTTTAACATTAAAACATATGTTGAACATGTATATATTACAACAATTATATATCTATTCATTATATTTTGAGTATTTTTAAAATTACAGCAAAATTCTACAAAATAATGTAACAGAGCCTTAAAGAGCACTTATTTGAGAGTAATACTAAAAAAAAAAAAATTATTTCGTAGATTAATCACCATAACCAAGCGAATACAGGCCAAGATCGTGCATTCAAAATAATATATCAAGATGAAAATTAAATATCTAAATGATATTAACTATGTAATAATAAAACGCATAACAAAGATAAAAAGCACTTTAAATTATAACAAGAATAATTTGAATGAGAACACGACTAAAAGCGCGAATCGGTTAAAGGGACAACAGTTTTAAACTTTAAAATTATTCCTCAGACTTCCTAACTTATTTATTTGATTAACCCGGCTTCATTGAGTGCTCATCCAGTACAAGCGAAACTATATTATAAAATTGCATTTAATAGATTAGATCATGGATATATTATGGTATTACTATAGTTAGGGTTTTTATTGAAGAAAAATATTTCGATACATAAATTCTGAAATGAAAACAAAACTAAACAAAAAAAATATTTTTGCTTATCATTGTGAAAAATATGGTATATATTTATTTTTTACGCTTGAGTATTTCATTACCGTGGAATTATAAATTTCTATTAGTGTTAGAATTATAAGAAATACGTATTAAAATGCTGTATTACATTACGTATGTAAATACATTGATTTGTCTATATTATTAGATAATCAAAGTTTAAAAACCTTTTTAAATCTCGCCATTTGTCGTGGTTTAGTCAGAAACATTTCTACGTTTGAGTTTAAAAGCATCTATTTATAAATCAATCTGTCTTCAATTAACCGTTGCATTGTTTCAGTTCCGGCCCACAAGAATAAACATGGCGCCGTTCAAAATAAAGGAGACGTAGGGAAGCGGACATCCCTCCAAGATGTAAATAGATTTCCTGGGGATATGAAAATGTCGAGTCATAGATCGCGAGTGTGGGTTGTGCCGTTGTTTCTCTTGTTGCGGACTATGTTTTTGATTAGTGGTGTGGGAGGATTCGTTGAACAGAAATTCGCGATGGAACCTCAAGACCAGGTTAGTACGATTTGAAATTAATTGTTGGCTAAAGTGTTTAAATCTATTGAGAACACCTACAGATATTACACCATAAAAACACAATATCTTACATATTTTACCTATTATAATTATCTGAAAGGGGAGGCCTATGTCCAGCAGTGGACGTCTTACGGCTGTAAAGATTATGATGATGAATTATCTAATCTAACCAATCTTTACAAAACAGTGTATTTTCAAATAAATAATTTCATCTCAATAATAATTCTAAGCAATGTTTTTTTCACCACCTCAATACTCGATTATTTGATTTGCACCTAGCAAAAGTGTTATTTTCATTCGGAACAGATCAGATACCTATAACGTAGAAATAATAGATACACACAAATATTTTTTTTCTATAGCGGACAACGGAGCAGATGGGTCTCCTATATAGTAAGAGAACACCGCCACCCATGTACAACCGCGCCACAGTCCGTCCTAGGTTGTGTTGCCGGTTTTTATACCGCTTATGCCGCTCTTTTAAGGACCTCCGATATCCTCACTTACTCTGCGAAACAAAACATGTACTGTTTTACGCTGAGTAGTTAGTGATATACCTATAAATTTTAAGATTTATAAATGAGTCTCAAATTATAGCATTAATAATCTTAGCTCTCACTGATGCGTACAAAACGAGTTGAGTCTCGTATTCCTTAATATTTTCCAGTACGAATAACTTCAGATTTTCACAACTAGCTGCGGGATTGTAGGTTTAATGGAGTTTGCAAATAATCGCGGCTAACTTGATTAATTCGGTTTAGTTATTTCGGTACTCATTTGTCGATTATCTCGCGCTGATTGAGTTTCAAATGGTTTTTATGTTTATGATGGTTTAAATCAGAATTGTAAAAAATAGACCAATCTGTTCATTTGAATATATTTTCGAATTAATTGAATTGATTTATGTCGAAATATATATTTCATTTTTATTTAAATCATTATTAGATCTAATTGTAAAATGATGATAAAAAAATAATAAATAAATGGTCACATATATTTTTTGTATAATGGTTTTTTTAAGTAAGTTTAGTAATGGTTTTTTTTAGTTTTTTGTTTAGTAAGTTAATTGTAGTGGATAGGTTTTTAAAAACATATAAATACTTTTCAATCCTTAAATTAATAATATTCGTTGGAAGATACGAATCATAACAGCTAGTGCAATCTGAATTCAAAGTTCCTCAAAACATTTTAAAAAGCATTTAAAACAAATCCGTATGTAGTTTCACGTAAGCTTTCCTAAGCCTTCTTAACTCGACTCTTATGTGAAGTCGCATCTCCGAGCGATTTCATTCTTGACTTTGAACGTATTAAAAACTATTTTATATTTTATTAATCTGTACCGTACCTTTTAGCTATTACTTATTTTGCACTTATATTTACAAAATACTTATTAAATTAATAACTAAGAACATGCATACCTACCATACAAATTGTTTTAAAGCATGGACTACATTGCTATATAATTTTTAAAAAAATAAATTTAACGAAGTTCATGATTAGCCTAATTAAACATTTTTTTTCCTTTCTGAGAGCCCTAAAGCATATGCTGACGTAGAATGGCCCGTCTCGTACGAAGTGATACCACTGACTCACAGAATAACAGCGTGAAACATTATTTATATTGTGTTTCGCTGAGTGAAATTATACCGTTCTAGTAGTGTAATAATCCGGCAACTCAACTAAAGTGTTATGGCGTGGTGATCGATGGGTGGTGTTATATCTTAACCATAAAGAAGAAGCCACCTGCTCCGTTTCCTACTATATAATAT
>DWCF01001999.1:0-26426 GCA_018230265.1 Delias oraia | reverse complement strand
GCGGGTGGGCGTCTTTGAGGGAGGCCTATGTCCAGCAGTGGACTTGAATGGGCTGATGATGATGATGATGATGATGAGTGAGTGAGAATATCGGAGGCTCTTAAAATTGTCTTAAGCGGCGTAAAAAGCCAGCAACACATCCAATGCCCGGAGTATGCTGTTTTTTATGGGCGGTGTTGTACTCTTTCCATATAAGAGACCCACCTACTCCTTTGTCCGCTATACAATAAAAAAGGAAAAGGTAAAAAACATCATATAACTCTATATAACGACATCATATAACTATATATAACGACATTGTAGGGACTGTGCATATTATAGCGTTATAAAGAGTTGTCGTGAAATGGAGAGAAGAAAAATCAGTGTATGGAAGACAAGCTAAACCAACTAAAGCCAATTGATTTCGACGCTTTAGGAAGAATATTAAAAACGTTACATCGAGTTTACACTGTAATTATTACGTACCAAAACAATGAAACAAAAACTCCTCGCTCGTTCGCTGACGTGAATATAATATGTATACCCAAGTATTTTTTTTATAATACAGCCTTATTTTTCCGAAGCACACCAATTAAGGACCATGGTACGTCAGCGGTACACATTGCGAACACTGCTCCAAACCTCAACATATAGGTACCTTCCTATATAAAAATTTAAATAATTAACCAATAGAACATGACACACGGATAGTGGACAGTTATAATGAGCCACTTATAATGTATGAATTAATTATAAAACGTACGGCAATTATTTCATGTCAACGATCATAATTTCTATTCAATTATGTTCACGATGGGAGAGCTCAATAACAAATAATTTTGAGTCATATCATATTCAATGGACACCATCGAGGGAATGGATTTAATTTAATTTAATTTTGGTAGTACTTTTGAAGGGACAGTATATTATTTCTATTTTCTTCTATAATTTTTAAATAAACATAGTGTATGTTTAAAAGAAATCTCTTACTTGTTCCGCCTAAAATATATAAAACATTTCTTGTTGATCTTATATTTAATACACAGTAATATTTACAATAACAACGTTTTACATGTCATCATCATCATTTCAGCCGTAAGACGTCCACTGCCGGACATAGGCCTCCCCCTTGGAATTCCATGAATTTTTTACATTTATTAATTAAATAATAAAAATACCGTCAACGCATCCGTGGCCCTGTCGGGATGAAAGATGTCGTTGGGCGAAAGTTGGAAAACCTCTTATCCTAAGGTTAACCTCCTGCTACTTTATTTGCCAGTTATTATAAAAAAATCTAAATTTCAATAGATAATATACACAGAGTGCGTTATTTTTTTATAATTTTAATAATTATTACCTATTTAAATTATTATTATTTATATATATTATTATTTAATGATTTTAAAATATTTTTAATAATTTTGATGGTAAATGCTTTGAGATTAATAAAATATACCTTCAATTGTTTAATAGGACTATTTTTCACCGCTCTGCTAAGACTAATTCTCATTTAGTAACGTATAGAAGCCACATAAAGTAAATCGATGTAAACAAATAATCTACGTTCGAAAACTTAAGTGCATAGAGTTCAAAAGACCACCTGTCGCTGAGAAATGTTCCCAGTAGGTATGGGAGGTAATCATCCAACTATCTAAATGTATTTTAAATGGTTCTCTCTGAAACCGCTATTTTAGTGGTAAATAAATTAGCCATTTATTTACAAAACCTATGAATCTCGTTAAATTTGTAAACTTAAAGTGTATTTAAGGTGTACGTTAATTTAAGGTGAACGTTAATTTAAGATGTACCTTAACTACTCTGAACTCGCGACTTTGTTTTTATTAGTAAAAATAAACGATATAAATGAAAAAAAAACCCATCTAACATATTTTCACCCGGGAGAGCCAGGAAGCATATGCTGACGCACAAATCCGGATCGTCCGAAGTGATACCACGGGCTCACAGAATACTCAGCGTGAAATGGCAATACTTGAAACGATACTTCTATTATATTTGAGTACATCGAAGCCCTTAAAAATGCCGATTAAATGAAGTAAAAAGCCGTCAACACAACCAATGCGGAGACGAGTGTCCTTACCATATAGAAGACTCACCTCCAATGTCTGCTATAACATAAAAAATAACCCAAACCAACAAAAAGTAAACGTTTAAGTTGATTAATTTTATTGCTTTAAAGCTTAAAGAAAATCATGTCTTTGTTTTGTTTTAAGTCATAATTTATCGCATAGGTAAAAACGTTTTATTATATATCGAAATCAGCCTACATATCAAATGCAAAAAGCACGGCCCTCTGACGCTATCTTCAATCATAACATGCAGTTAATCCATTTTCAATATGGCAGGCCCAATCTTTGGTACGAGCTGTGTGGCTCTGAATGAACATATCTATGTTCATTATTACCATTTGAACGATATACGCCTTTTGCAAATATGGTATGCGAATGGTACTGCTTGGTGCAATGTGAAATATTTCTGTACTAAGGATTCACATTCATAATCAAACATTGTATCAGGTCATTGGTTTAAAATACAGTTTAAAACATTGTGATCCAACCTATCTGAAGTTTATAACAATTGAGATCTGAGAGAAAGTCTTGTGTTTTTCTCAATACCCTCATCAAATTTTGAAATGCTACTTCTCAGCAAAAACTCTCAATATTTTAATAGAATATTTGAAGCAGAATGTGTAGGAATATTTAAGTCAATGTTAATTGATTGCTAATAAATTTTTCCATGTAGGTGTATCTGTTATAGAAATTTAAAGTTATTAAAGAATGCGCCAAAACTGAGTTCACGCCATTCGGATATTTTCGAGAATGCGTAGGCGTGGACTAAATCAGAATATAAATGTCCTTATTGATTTATATAACGATGGATACAGTATTTTTAATGTTTTATGGAAAACATCTTTTTCTATATTGTACATAAAAATCTACCAGCTTGTTCCTTATTTGCGATACAAAAATGTATTAATTGAATTTTAAAAAAATAAATTTATCTATAAATTCCTAAGGAACTTATAGAAGAAATTCGTGGAAAATGTATAGTTTTCCGAAGGAAATCACAAACAATATCAGCTTAATGAACTCAGAATAAAACCTGCCTAGAAGCTACCACAGATTATTCACATTAATTACGGGTACTTCCGTAAATGAGAAATTCATTTCTGTGGATTGGTTTGTCAGTCTGTGGCATTTAAGAGCGAAAGATATTTAAAACTTAAATGATTTTAATACATAATGCACAAGTAACTAGCCGTAAGAGTTATATTCTTTACTTAATTGTAAAGATTCTCTTCTGTAAACAATCTCATTACATTATTTTTATAATTCTAAGCTGTGATTAGCGTTTGATGAAGGCAAAAACAGTTTATAAATATGTATAATTCATAATAATTGCAATATTCGTTGATATACATGCATAAATATATGCATTGTTTTTTTAACCAAGACAGGCACACGAACAGGAGTTTCACCGGGAATAAGTTCCGCCCATGGTCACTCCCGGCTGGACTACAGGTGCGTTGCCGGAAATTTTTTGTTACACTTTGTTTTAAAGATAAACAAAATCTATAATCGTATGTTTTAAAATAAGTCAATAAAGAAATTTGAATTTCAATAAAGTTGTGTTAGGATTAAAATTAACAAGATATAAGTAATAAATACAAATATATCTCTGTTATTTTTTACGACTCAAAATTCCTTGTCATTCATTCAAGGATTTTGTTGACATTTGGAAAAGGTGTCACTCTAAATTATAACATTTTCTTTAATATGCATAGAAATACAAAAATATTACTAGAAATACGATAGAGCTGACCGAATTTCTAATTTATGGTCAATATATTCTATTATAATTCAAATTTCCGTAGTTAAATAGAAAATATGCTAATTAAAGACTTGTCTAAGTGCCTATATCTTTATTACAGTATAATATAATAGTTTGTCTTCCATATAATAAAATGGAAAAACATTTTTATCACCTATATGAATAAATTATTAATTTTTATTATTTCTTGGTGTTTGTTTTACTATCTTTTTCCAATCCTATTCATAGAATACTCAGCATGAAACAGTACTTGTACTGTGTTTCGCAGTCGCAGGTATCGGAGTCCCTTAAAAATGACTCTTAAACGGCGTAAAACGCTGGTAACACAACCATTCCCGGACTGTGACGTTATTCATGGGCAGCGGTGTTCTCTTACCATAAAAGAGACCTATCTGCTCCGTTGTCCGCAATAAAAAAAGATGTAAGTAGAAAAGTCTACATAGGGAATACTAGACCCGGCACATGTCGTCCTGTTCAGTACGCAACGTACTTGCCTATTCATACAAGGCCAACAACACACCAGTGGCTCAGCAATGGCTGAGAGTGTCCTTGGTCGGAAGACCATTTATACAAGGTGGGCCTCCTGCTCCTTGATAACCAAGTGATATTGGTTAGGAAATATATCTACAGGCACCTGATTCCACAGAATGGTCGGGGTCGCGAATTTCCGGAAATTCCGGAATGCGAAGCCATGGGCGGCGAAGATCTCACCATCAAAAGATCCGTTTCTACTATTGTCCGTCAAATAATAAAAAGGAAAAGCCAAGGGCTGTAATTCTTGTACAGTTGGGTTGGGTTCACTCATACAGTTGTTAAACAAAGACCATAAAGTTTCCATTCAAATGTAATATATTATTAAGTGCAGTCGGTAGCCACCCGTAATGGTGTATATGGACCGACAAGCTAGAACTGTCGGTGAAACACAACACAATTGTTAACGCTTTACCATTTTGGTATTGGAACAGTGCTTCTGTCTTGTGTCTTGCCAATATACTACATTTAAATATTGTGTACCACCATAACACGTATCGCCAAATAGGCAGGTATTTATAATAGGAATGTAGTTGAAAATTTAAAAAATCAAATTTAATCATAACATCTGATATAACTTATCCTTAAAATACCAACACGACAAAAACAACGAATACATGTTATAGAAAAAACCATGTTTTATCTGCATCTAAGTCTTAAAAATTCTGTATTTTTTTTGTTAAAACGAGACAGAACACTTTATAATACGGTGTGGTATTGGCACTGTTAATACGTAAGGGACAAAGAGACAAGTGTGCTACGTAATTGTAATACCAGGCAACGGTGAATCCGGGTCTCTTCTAGGGTAAGATCACAATCCATGGACAATTGCGTCACACTTCGGCTTTTTATGCTGCAGGAGCGATATTTTTTCACGGGTTTCTCATATATTTACTCAGAACAACAGTTTCACGTGGGTATTCTGTGTTCACGTGGTATCAGTTAGGAAGAGTCAGACCGATTAGTGCGTTAGAATTTTTCAACGCGTAAGTTTTATTTGAAACATCATAAAATTGATTTCGTTAAAATAAAATATCCATTAAACTATAAATAATGTCCAAGAAGAAGTAGGTATTGTATATTAATTTAAACTTTTAAAACTAATTCATACGTTGAATCTAAAATTTAACTACTATGATTATTACATAGAGATATGAAATTTGTACGGGTTATTTTGAAATAAAAACACCAAATATTATAGTATCATCAACATCATCATTTCAGCCGTAAGACGTCCACTGCTGGACATAGGCCTCCCCCTTGGACCTCCATGAATACCTGTCGGAGGCGACCTGCTACCAGCGTCTTCCGGCGACCTTTATAAAGTCGTCTATCTACCTTGTGGGTGGAAGTCATTATTGTATAATGATATTGAATAAGGACGGATTTAAATAAAAGATACTCAGTTTGAAAATAGGGTTTAAAAGTCGCTATATATATAACGGACTGTAGTGAAAACGAACTTAAAAAAACTTTGGAATATTCTAAAGCGAATTTTTAAATTCCAATGAAGAATGAAGTTTTTAAATTCTACTTAAAAAAACCCCGCGTATTGTATCCTATTACATAGATGACACGTTGTGGTCACATTTAAATTTGAAAGAAATGATTTAAACTGAAACATTGTCATTTGCATAACAAAGCCGTAGTGATACGTTTTTACTGGGTATTTTGTAATATCTCGTGTTCAATTCGAAGGCTATATGCTAACAAACCTTTTTCACAGTAAAATAATTTAGTTTACGAACTATTTTTCATATAAATGAGATTTTCAAGGTTCACCTCTAGCCCTTTAGAAGAAAAGACACATGATAAATTAATAAGGTCGGGGGATTTGTTAAGAAAAGTAATACTTTTCTTTAATTATGTGTGCTTTTATAATTACGTAGACCGTGGTGTGAATTTAGTCTCGTTGGGAGATCGGTTTTGATTTCATACTGTTTTAAAAAAAAGTTAAGTTTTTTTAAAAAGTTAGAACCACCCACACTGTTAAAGCTGATAATAGGATAAGCTAATTTAGTGAAATTATCATAGTAATTTTAGAGCTAATATTGTAATTACATACACAATATATTTATTTGAATGTTTACTTTCTTGCAGAAAAACTCAATTAGAAGCATCGCTATTGGAGAGCACTGCAGAAGCATCCTAACGCAATAATTTCGGGACGCAATAAAGTGATACCACGAGCTCAAAGAATATCAGCGTGAAACAGTTCATGTACTGTGTTAAGCTGAGTAAGCGAGGATATAGAAGGTCCGTGTAATTATACCACTCAAAGACCGGCAACACAACCAAAACACCGATTGCGGCGCGGTTGTACATGGACTGACGTCCTTTATTATAAAAGAGATCCGCCTACTCCATTGTCTGCATACAATAAAAAAACGTAAAATATCATAGTCATAGTTCCGCCAGTAAATGGACTAAGTTATATATTAAACTTATTTTTATGTTGAAGTTTGTGGAGCATATCATAATATTATATATTTGTTAGCGGAACTTGTTATTAAGTTTTTTCTAAAGAAAACTGCAAATAAACAACACTACAAGACCTAATTAAGTATATATATGTATAATAATTATATTATATTAATAAAGTCGAATGTTGTTAAAAATAACTTACAATCGTATTATAATTTGTGTCCCACATTGCCGCTGACTCTTACCTAAAACAAACAAATAAATTATTACATAATTATAAAATATTTGCAAGTTTTTATTATTAATAAATAGCAATAATGTTAAATTAATATTAATTGACAATGTCTAGAATTACTTGTAGCGTGTCTAGAATTTTCAACCGGAGAGCCATTCTGAAGCATATATTTATCACAATATATTTATTTCAATGGTTATTTTCTTGCGGAGAAACTCAATTTTAAGCTTCGCTATGGGAGAGCCATGCAGAAGCATCCCGACGCACTAATTGGGATGGCTCGCCTGAAGATATACTTCGGGAATGCTCAGCGTGAAATTGTACTTATGCTGTGTTTCGTTGAGGGAGTGAGGATAACGGAGGTCCTTGAAATTATGCTGCTTCAGCGGCATAACAAACCGGCAAAACAACCAAAGCGCGGAATGTGGCACGATTGTCCATGAGTGCCGATGTTCTCTTACTTTACAGATATAGTTCTCTGCACCGTTGTCCGCTATAACATAAGAAAAACAAATAAAAAAGGAGCTGCTTACAACATATAATAGAGTCAATTGTCAAAGAGCTAATATGATTGATATATCTTAACTTTGCGATTAAGTTGATTTATAATTAATGACATAATAAATTCAAAAGGTTAAATCAAAGTGTGCCAGTACAGATAATTAAGAATTGGGCCATTAATGAAGTCTAAAGCTTACAAAGCCGGTCTCTGCTTCCTGAACTATAAATGTAATACTGTATAAAGCATTAGCGTAATGATAAACTATAAATTTTAGCGAACTGAATTTATAAAATATATTTAATATTAATAGCAATATATGAATGAAGATATCGGAGGCTTGTAAAATTATACCTTAACGGCGTGAAAAGTCACCTACACTACGAACGTGTGTCTATATGCGTGTATGTATGAACTATATGCGGACGCAGTAATTGCGACGACTCGGCTGAATAAATGCCACGGACTCACAGAATACACAGCGTGAAATGGTAGTTGTACTTGAAACGCTACTTTTACTGTGTGTAACTGAGTTAGTGAAGATATTGGAGGCCCTCAAAAATGCCGCTCAAACGGCGTAAAAAGCCGGCAACAAAACCAATGCGCGGACTGTGGCGAATTTGTTCATGGGCGACGGTGTTCTCTTACCATATAGGAAACCGTAGTCCACTGTAGTATAAAAAAACTCTTACTTAAAATTATTATCCTCATTGCTTCAATGATCGTTTTTCTCTGCCAATTTCTTTACGAACGGGAAATACTTTTATTATCCTTAAACCGCCACTCGATTTTGTCCCACAGCCGCATCCTAAAGGATTATGTTAATATCGAATGATTTGTGTACAGCCATTATCGCGAGTTAAATAAAGGTCAGCCGACATCTTAACCTTTCGCTGCTACTGTGCTGCTTGAAAGTTAGATTATATCACTTAAAAGATCGCCATTGCCAAATTTTGTGACGGAACAGAGAGGCTGCGTGGTGCCATCAGACCGTTGGCATTTATGAATGTACCTACACTTCAAACTCAATCACTTTCACTATATATACATCCGCCGTAAAATAAAAAAAACCGTGGTTTTGTGTGCCGCACTGAATTCATAAGTTTTTCCAATTATCAAATCTTTTTTAATAAAACCTTTCTTGAGAATCAACACAGACAATTATTAGAACCTTGAGTTATCAGAAGAACTAATAAAGATTGGAAAGTATTGTAAGTAATGGTATAGCGGACAACGTTCTCCTATATGGCAAGAGAACGCCGCCGCCCATGAACAACGCGCCACAGTCCGCGCAGTGAAACACGGTAGAAGTACAGTTTCAAGTACTACTACCATTTCACGCTGAATATTCTGTGAGTCCGTGGTATCACTTCAGCCGAGACGGGCAAATTACTGCGTCCGCATATGCTTCGGCATGGCTGTCTCACGGGTGAGCTGGGACGACATTTACTTAAACAATACCTTTATTGTTTAAGTAAATAAAAATAAAAATATATTTAAGAAATACGAAAGTACTATTTCCCTGATTGAATGAGGATGCAAAGCTCAATAAGGTATACCCATTAACAAACAAAGCGCTCATTGCGGAACATTTGTCCATGGGCGTTTGTATCTCTATCAAAGCATGCCCCAATCTTCGCTATATAATATTAGCCTTTTAGATAAATATTTCCTTTGATATAAATTTTTATAGCTATAAATTAACAATTATCAACCAAGAACGTATTGACGTTATAAATAGGCATCATAATAATTAAATCCTCATAAATATTTATATATTATGTGTATTACATGTGTTTAAAAAGGTTATTATGTACGAAATAATTTCGCGTGCAGCGAAAGAGACCCTCGTAGCTTAATGGTTTTAAAAGTCTACTATGAAGCGAGAGGTATCAGGTTCTAATCCCGGTCTAGACTATTATAATTTATTCGGTCTCTGACAAGGGCTTGACAGTGGCCGGGCGAGTGTCATAATACTATCGCACCCGTGGGAGAACCATGCTGAAGCATATGCAGATGCACTTATTGGGCCGGCTCGTCCGAAGTGATATCACGGGCTCACAAAATAGTCAGCGTGAAATGATACTTATACTGTGTTTCACAGAGTGAGGATAAAGGAGACCCTTTAAAAAGTGCCGCTTTAACTGCGTAAAAAACGGGCTACACGACCAATGCGCGGAATGTGATGTGGTTGCAGATGGGCGGCGGAAATCTCAATAACATAGAGGAGATTCGCCTGATTCGTTACCCGCTATATCATAAAAAAATCATATTGGTTTCGCCACAGCAAAGATAAAAATAGAAGCCATTTAAAAAAGTGATAAAACATTGAGATATAAAATAAAACCGGATTTATTCAAACTCATGCTTTAGTATCTATAAAATTTAAGTCGCTCTTTTCATAGAACGATGAAGATCGCACCAAGCCGCATAAACTCTGGAATATGTGATTCAATACAGTTACACGTGTGGACAAATTATTGTCTAATAATTTATTTTATACATAAACGAGGAGAAAGATAATTTAAAAGTGTATTGTGTACGGTTTCACGACTTTCAGATTTCATGCAATTTCCACAGAGTAATTACGAATTGAACCAATTTTGTTCAGTCGTAAAATTTACGCTGCTTTCGCACTTCGCATACAGGTTAATAATATATAACGCGATTATATATTATTAACGCGATATTAATCTTGACAGTTTTTTTTTATTTATAATATAGCTTACAACGGAGCAGGTGGGACGTCTCCTATATGGTAAGAGAACAGCGCCACCCATTGACAGCCGTATCATAGTCCGAGCATTGGTTTTTTTGCCGGCTTTTTACGCCACTTATGCGGCATTTTTAAGGGCCTCCGATATCCTTACTCACTCAGCGAAACACAGTACAAGTACAACGGTACTTGTACTGTTACGTGATTACTGGTACGTGAAACGTCACGTGGAGTATTCTATGAAAAAAAGTTTCAAATACATTGGATAAAAATTGTAAATTAATTAAGTTGAATCAAGATTATAAAATAAATATTTTTATTAAATTTATAACCCATCTCAAATGTGGGTACCACATATTTCTCTGCTATGTGCAATATTTAAAATGTTGGTCCTCTTCGATCGGTTTTAATTTGGACTCAATATAATTTGATATTGTTTTAAACAACTTTCCCGTGGGAGGGCCGTGCTGAAGCACTAACACGGCCAGCTCTTCCGAAGTGATACCATAGCCTCACAGAATACTCAGCGTGAAACGGTACTTGTATTGTGATTCGCAAAGTGAGTGAGGATATCGGAGGTCCTTAGAGTGCGGCTTAACCGGCGTAAAAGGCCGGCAACAAATCCAATACGTGGACTGTGGCGCGGTTATTCATGGGCGGCGGTGTTCTCTTACCATATAGAAGACTCACCTGTTCTGTTGTCCGCCATCTCATAAAAAACAGCAGATCCATGTACTAATTTGTCTAACTGTGTGTAGTTTGAAAGACTTCTATAACATAAAATACACTTACGCCATTAAACATTGATTGAAACCACAAAATCAGGTTTATTTTATTTGAATTACAACTGAATTTGTTGTTTCTTTATATGGATGAGTCACGTAAAATAAAAAAATATAATATTAAAAACACTATGTATGGGGTGAGCTTTAGTAATTAATAACTGTCAGATAACAATAAAACTAAATGATTCGCGCATATATAATAAACTATGAGGATAAATGAACAGATTGTTAGTAAATAATAATGGATTTAGCAAGATTCCTAAGTGTCATTATTCAGTTTTAGTTTTGTTTTCACATTATACAAGTTTATAGCATTTACAAATATGATAGTTATTACTTATTTCAATATATTATTCTAATTAGTTTTTAAAGCATTTTGTGCCGCTTACCACTACTACGTAGAGTCAGCGGTCGGCAGAGCTATTTCCAAACCAATACAACTTGGTTATCTTCAAAAAAAGGCCGACAGCGAACCCGTGGCTCTACAACGGCTGAGTGCCCATGAACGGAGAACCGTTCATCGTAAGTGAACCTCCTACACGTTTGCCACTGTTTTCTTAAAAAACATAATATTACCAATTCTGAATGTGCGACAAATAACTGTAGAGATGACTCTACACTGAGTTTGCTTGTGGGATTAAATCTTTAAAGTTTAAACCACTGTAAAATCTCTTTATTCGCGGGGTATAGGTACGCTCCATAAATATGCCGTGAATACAGAAACCGTAAGAACGAAATAGTATTATTTTTTACTCTATAACGAACAACGGACCGCCCATAAACAACCGCGTTATAGTCCACGCATTGGTTGTGTTGCCGGCTTTTTACGCTGCTGAAGCAGCACTTTTAAGGTGCTCCGATATCCTCACTCATTCTGCGAAAAATAGTACAAGAACCGTTTTACGCTGAGTATTCCGTGAGCCCGTGGTATCACTTCGAACGAGCCGGCTCAATTAATGCGTCAGCATATCAACATGGCTCTTCCACGGGCGAAAATTAATATGAGGGGATACGTTTCTAAATGACCAAATCAAATAAAATATCAATTAAATTGAAGTTTTCGAACATTTTGACTATCTTAATGCTTTTATAAGCTCCTTCCATTCACACTACTGAATACTGCAAATTCTAATGAATGAAGCGCGAATAAGGATCTCCTGCTGTATGCACAAACACTTACCGTATGATATAATACCAACAGTAGAAGAGCCATTAGGTTTAATGTTGCAATAGTAAAGTGCAATGGTGAATCTAGATTTAGAGCTTGTTGGGCCATGTTGCCGTCAGTCATAATAAGGCTTTAGCGGAGCGTGCGCCCACGCAACGCCGCGGTACACCGCTAGCTCTGACACATTTGCCGTCTGCGACAATTAGATGGGGGAACAGGGATTGCTTACATTAGAATATATTTTATTTATTTTATTTTTATCTGGACATTATACTCGACTCTACAGTGAGTTTGCTTTTGGGATTAATTCTTTAAAGTTTAAAATAGAAACAGTAAAATCGCGGAGTATATGTTCCATAAATATGTCGTGAATACAATATGGTTTTTTTATGCTATAGCGGACAACGGAGCAGGTAGGTCTTCTAGGCAAGAGAACACCGCCGCCTTTGAACAACCACGCTACAGTCCGCATATTGGTTGTGTTGCTGGCTTTTTACGCCGCTTGGGCGGTACTATTAAGGGCCTGCGATATCCTCACTCACTCTGCAAAACACAATACAATTACCGTTTCCCGCTGAATATTCTTATTTAGTTGGGATTGCCACAAAAACAAACTAGTATTAATATTGATAAAAAATTAATAAATTTCATAAAATTGTACCTATCACTAGAGGACCGGATATATATATTATATCTATTAAATAGTACTACTCAAAGAACAATTAGTAAGACAATTGCTAGTTATTGAGGTATAAATTGTTAAACATCATAAATAATACATTTTAACACAACACACTTACATATATCGTTCTTGTTACGTCATTATTATAACTTAAAAAAAATATAATACCTTATATCGCCGGAGATACCTAGTGCAATTTCCCAAAACATATTTATAATATAAGAATAGAATGCTCTATATTTAACAAAATACGGTTTAAATTAAGCAAGTTTATTAAAACAATATATTTGATTTATATATTTAAATTAATCAAAACCAATTTTCATTTCATCAAGACCGATTATTTGTATTATTTATGCGAAACAAATTTTAGTTTATATAAATAACTTCACATTTAAATAGACAAAAGTTCAAACAGTCAAAAGAAAATGATTCATATCCTATGACGTCACAGGCCAAGCCCGTGACAAGTATGCACTCAGGGCAAAAGTCGCGCAACCCACGTGTGCCCAACACGCGCCAACAACCTTCCAAATATGAACTTCAAAGCCCATTTTCTATTATCGGTAATTTATAGTGTACGGATGAACGTCGGATTTGTAAAATCATTATATAAATATACAGATGAATAAAAAATGGTTTCATATTATCTATAGGTCAATATGAGAAAGAACGTTTTATAATTCATCTTCATACACTTTCGTACTGTCTATAGCAAAGAGACAATTCGATATTTCTTATTTGTTTATATTTAAAAACAAGTTAGGTGTAATATTTTCACAAAGCTTCACCAATTGTTTTGTATTTGCTATATCAAATCTCTTGAAATCAAGGCTCGAATGAAGACGTGCCTATGATTCTCCCTCAAAGCCTTCTTTATACACTAAAAACATGACTAAATTAATTTAATTCATTTAACGTTATTATATATTTAGCTATGATATATAAATTCAATATAATGAAGTATTCAAAGATTGTGACGATGGCAGGCATATTTAAGGACAAAAAGTCCTAAAAAAACTGTCACCAAATAGGTCCCGATTAGATTATGATAGCAGTTTCGTAGAAAATGTCACGCGGCGCAAGGTGAACCGGAGTGTTACAAAGGTTGCCTTAGATCGTGTTGATTAAGTGTTAAGCGAAATTGCCCTAGAATTACAACTATGTATTTACATAAACGAAACTGGAAATAAGAACAACACATTTTGAAATTACTTGATTCAAACTACTTGCATATAGTTTTTGTCGTATGTTTTGATACAAAATGTTAGAATATTCGTAGCTCTTAGGACCTAGGGAACAGCTCATGCTCCATTTGGATACCCTCAGCCTTTTGCTGGGCCGTGGATGCGTTGCCGACCAAAAGGTCCCTAAAAAGGGATCTACGCCCTTTTTTGAAGGTCCCTATAAAATATCATAAAAGTCATATTGGATTGGAATTATTTCTGTAGGTAGCTGATTTCATATAGAGGGCAAACATCGAAGTGACATACCGATGAAACTTTGTATTAGATCTACAGTTCTGGTGTGTCGTTCATTATAATTCATCATCACGTAGTTGAAACATTGAAAGGAAAAATAAACAAATTTACCGATACGCAACATTTACACACGATTTTACGCAACAATAAGTGGTGATATCTTGTGAAAAGATACTTTTATGAATACATCACGGACTACGGCTTAATTTGAGTTAAAATTAAGTCAAATTATATTAAACGTTCGTTTAGTATTAAGCTTTAATCGCGCCACACGCCAATCAATTATCGCTTTAAACTCTGAAAAGTAAATGGCTATAATTGAGTCGATACCGCGTACCAACATTATCTTTGAACTTTTTTAAATAAACATATTTACGTAATGATACATATAAAACGATGGCAATTCTGTCATGCCACTTTTGACCTTTCAATGAGCTTTGCTCTTATTTTTCGTATGCCCTTATGTGTAACTGTTGTCTTGAACACGGAAGCTTGTTTGACATTCTGGCGAACGACTCTATATTTTGTTGTGTATCATATTGCATTAAGCATAAGAGCTCATTTGGTTTATATTCTAGCGACACTGTAGTGAATGATCGATCGTATGTGGACAGTGTTTGTTGATCGTATTCATTCAAATTATATATAAATAATTCGTAGTTGGAAGTCAATTTTTCAAAATATTTTAAGATGTGACTTTTTAAGACAATAAACATTAGAATCATATTTTTTATTAATTCTATAGCGGACAACACGTGGGACCTATATGGTAAGAGAACACCGCCGCCTATGAACAACCGCGCCACATTCCGCGTATTGGTTTTGTTGCCGTCTTTTTAAGCGAAATTTAAAATTTAAGGGAATTTTAAGGGCCTCCGACATCCTCACTCACTCTGCGAAACACAGTACAAGTACCGTTTCACGCTGAGTATCCTGACTAGAATCATATGTTTTGAAATTTGTGAAATCTAATTTACTACGAATAAATCCGACACAAAACGATTAAAAGTTAAAAAACGTTCGTTCTTTTAGTACTGAAGTTCTTTTAGTACTGAAAAAAAAGACTAAATAAATTTAAATTTTCACCAGAGAATTCAAAATTAACACTATAATTAAGCTAAAGAGAAATTAAGTTGTACATTTTTGCTAGACAGTCGTAAATCGATCCCGGCACCGACAGTGACAGATTATTGACGTCACCTTGACATTCACATGTCAAATGTCAATGGGGCATCGAACCCACGCGTGATAGTTCAAAACAGAGTTTTAATTCGAGAATCTGGACGCTCTAGGCCATAAACAACTTTTCAACTCCATTTTTATCTAAAATCATTAAATCATGTGATGATATTGGTTGAATGAAAATTTTGTGGCGTACTTATTTAGCTATATAATCTGTTGATAGGAACTTGTGACTTTGTTACTGGCAAGAGATACGCAGTAAAATAATTTCACTGTTTTAATATGCACTATATAAAGCCTTAGACATGGCCTTACATATAGGATAGAAAAATAAAAGTGAGCTTTTAATTTGAAATGGCATTATTCATAGTCGAATGTCAGCACTTACGAGGCTCGTATGTATGTAAAATCACTCTTAATTTATTTAGGAAATGTAGAGTAGGTAATGTTATAACGAAACTTTGCTTTTAATTAAAGGTGAACCAGTTTTTAGTTTATCTTTGTCATTATATTTGAATATTAACTGCTCTGTGGCATTTATTATAACTGTAAATATCAACTTATGTAATGTTTTTTTTTTATTTAGACCAAGGATTTAAAAAATATTTTAATATGAGAATCTGATAATTTGAATTTTGTTTTGTTTTTCGTATTTTGTTATTAGATTTTTCGGATATAACTGCATCATACAAAAGAACCTCTATGCTAATAATAAAAAAACTTGATGAGTGCATTGACCTGTTGACATTTGACAGCCGAATGTAAAGTTGATATACGCAGTTATGAAGACCCAAGGAATGCCGACGTCCTTTCAAAATAATTGACTACTGTTTTAATCTTTATTCATCTATAACTATTAATCAGAATGAAATTAACATAAACCGAATGAAATGAAGTAGAATCTACTCAAAATGTAGACGTATATTATCGCTTGACTTTTGAATTTTGTGGATGAAACCACGATAAGCAAAATGTATTTTACTCTTATTGAATTCAAACTTTGCCCAAGAAGGGCGAGGAAAGTTCATTTCCATAAAGTGTAGCTCTTGTATAATGAAATGTTTTATTCATTAAAAACTTACCTATACATAAAATAATTAAACATTATTAAAAATTATGAAATACTAACACTACAAGGGTAAATTAAAAGGCGTACGGCTGTATGCCGAAATCAACGCCCCAAATTCACACAAAAAGAAGTAAAGGGAAAAAAAATTGGACCACCGACAGAATATGAACAGTAGAAAACAAGGAAAAGGCGTTGTATGAACAGATAAATAAATAAAGTATACAACATTTATTGTATGGATTACTAAAAACAATGCTTAGTAATTATTTATTGTGGATTAAATTCTCGAAATCGGAACGCGAAGACAAAACCTTCATAAAATGTATCGAATAGCAAAGTTGCAAATACGAACGTCATTACTAAATAATTTATGGTCTGTGAAGCGATTATAACAGCAGCTTGGTTTATACAAGAAGTGTTCTGCTATCCGCAACACGTGTATTCAATAACCTTGCGGAACTTTGCAATAAATTAGTATTTGCAAAGGTTACAACCTGCAGAAGGCCTGGAGAACTTTGCATTGTGTCTGTAGTTTCACCACAATTTTTGTTTAAACTGTACTTAAAATAATATTAAAATGCCTGATATAAAAATGATTTAAATCACATTGTTATTCTTGTTTGATTATATCTGTCGTTATTTATGTAACAATTATCATACTGACACGGGCAGAATTGTGACCACTAGTCACAGAGGCCACAAAATAAGAAGAAGAAGAAACATTTATAAATGACACTGTCAAAGGTGACATTAGGCTGTCTCGATCTGACTGGTGATGTAACACAGAGAACACCTGTTGAAATTATAAACTATTATTAAATAACCAAACAAGTATTTTATTAATAAATAAGAATATACTACAAAACAGATTGTATGTAATTACAGAATACATTGCAAGTAATCGGGGTCGTCTGACTACGAGCTCACTAAATACCAATTTTTTTTTGGGATGGCTATTCGCTGCCGGCCACACAGCCTTTCACAGCTTCACACTGCCTTTGGCGCGAGGAATAGGCTCGCCGTGGATTTAATTTTTAGCCGCGACTAGCGCAAGGGCGTCTCCTGCGAGACACGAACCACGGCTAGAGCCGTCGCGGGGACGTGGGCCGCCTGAGCAGCCGGTCGGAAGCATACCGGGGTGAGTCTGGCAACGTAGCTAGGACCTCGCCTCCGTATCCGGCGTGAAACAGTACTTGTATTGCGTTGCGCTGAGTGAGGATATCGCAGGCTCGTGATATCGCAGATTGTTGTCTATGAGCGATGGTGATCCCTGAAGGCTGGCTCGTTACACGATAAAAAAAGGTGAAAGTAATTATATAATTTTGATATGTGGTCTATATATAAATTTTCTTTCAGTGTGAATAAATATACTATTAATTTGCGTCTTACAAACTTTTAATACTGTTAATGTATGAAAAGTCTCATACAATTGTATTACATATGGAACCTTAACATTATCAGTCAAGATATTATGAAGAGGAAAATGTGTTGTTTCATTGTACAAAGGGATAAGTTAACAGTGGTGTTTATTATTTTTCGTTTGTCGTTTCAATTTACAAATGTATTTCACTATATATAATTAAACAAAGATTCTCGCCGTGTTTGTCTCTTCGGTAATTTTAAATCTCCTGGACGAATTTTATCCTATTTACACTCAATACGTAGTTTTTGTAAAACCGAAATCACAGAAAAATAATCTTCGTATGAAAAATATGTGGTAAGATTGATGACGAACGTGAAATGGTAGTTTTACTTGAAACGGTGCTTCTATTGTGTTTCGCTGAGTGAGTTAGTATATCGGAGGCCCCTAAAATACCGTTAAATTGTTGCCGTTCAAGTGCCAGTTGTACATGGGCGGCGGTACTCTGCTCCTATATAGGAGACCCACCTGCTCCGTTGTCCGCTATACCATAACAAAAAAATAGAACTGTCAAAGTCACGAACTCGTGAAAACCATTATCTCCGAGGATGTGCTCCATTATAAACAAAATACTTTAAGTATTGACATAATTCGAGCAAGATAAACAAAGGCAAGAAGTAATAACACGACATATGTTACAGACTATGGAGACAATGCTTGGCCTTGTTATGTAAACATTACAAATATTGCCCTGTTGACATGTGCAACTTCTCGCTGCTCCGACATCACAGCCTTTTTAAAACTGGTGTCTATAGCTACGTAGCATTGTGGCTTTACTAATAATTCGAATTTTCTTACACGTAATGCTTACTAGTGTACGAGATTCGAGATAGTGTTAGAGATTCTACCATAACTCATTTGTATATAGAGTAGCTATATTCATATTAATGATGTAATTAAATGTATTTTTATTATTGTCTTCCAGGCAAGACGGCAGGCGGGACTCCTCTATGGTAAGAGATCACCGTCCAGATAAGCCTGACTGATTAATACCTGACGTAACGGTAAATTGCAAAACCGCTCAGCCACGAACGAGGCTCTATTAATTGTCTTGTATTTCGTAAATGCGAAAAATATCTTTAATCATGTTTTCTACATATAAACTATAACTGTATCGAATAAAACATTTATTTGATTATTTTTAATAAAAAATGTACTACTATATACCTAATGATAGTTTTATTATTATTTATATGTACAATAGAAAATCTATAATTATATAATCTCGTATATACATATATATAATAAACTCCATCTGTGATAAACATAGTAAACGTGTTAAAATAACTCTTTTCTACATACGAGTGCAGATAATACCATTAGATTAGTCTCCGATAGTGGATAGACCAGGAGCCTTCACAAATGCTATCTCGTCCGCAAGGCCCTCACGCACCATACAATGAAGAATACGGGCCAACACTTGATGTATGGCCTGTCGATATCTATGATCGGTATGACGGATAGGCAATTTATATGTGCACAATTTGCGTACCGGTCTCTGATGGGAACCAGGGATGATGCAAGATACTGTTCGTCAGACGGACATACCAGACCGCATTGAATGCTGATGGAGTTTTCGTGGGCTGATCCCGAGAAGGAATTGTGTATATTATGGGTAGACATGGCGCAATGCCAAAGAGATGTTATCAATTATACATACAGTGCGTGTTTCGATAGTCAATCAATTCCATTCAAAGTTGTAGTAGTTTTTTTATGGCACAGCAGACATCTAAGCTGGTGGATTTCCTATATGATAACATATATCATACTCCTATATGAACACGGCAGTCAATGAACAACCGTGCTATTTTTTTTTATATAAACGGTGGCCAAAATGCAAGAGGCTCACCCAGGGCAAGCGGTCCTTCGCCCATGGACACCCCTAGCCCTTGCTGAGCCGCGGGTGTGTTGCCTCCAGGGCCTGCGATATCACTCAGCAAAATACCGTACATGTACCTTATCGTACCGTACCGTATCCTTTTGGACGAACCGGCGCAATTATTGCGATAGCATAAGTTTCAGCATTGCTCTCCCGGGGCAACAAAATAGTTACTAAACACATTCTTCTATGCATTTTTAGCGCAGCTTCGGTATTTAGTTCATTTCACGAAAAAAATTCGTGTTATAAAATTTTTGACTCTGAGGCGTGTGAGCCTTTTTTACGAATTTATTTGAATTTGTAAGGCATCTTGCAAAAATGTTGGAACATCCTGTCTTTTTATTTTAATAGATCCTTAAAATGATTCATTTTTTTAATGAACAAGAAACCTTCGTTGATTTACCGAAAGCCGTAAGTATGTGTTAACATATTAATGTAAGTTGTAATACCAATGATTTATAAAATGTCCTTTCCCGTACTTATACAATAATGGATTACTAACCGCCTTCGCAATGGGATTAATCTTTTATTTTCCAAGTGATTATTCAAAGTAACGTCGATCGACCGGTCACTCGCAAAGGCCACGATCAAATCCGATCACTTTCCCGCCACGGGATTAACTCCCAAATGTCAATGGCTGTGACATTTTTATGTCGGGACGACATTTTGACGTTACGAAACGAGATAGGATCGGACCAATTAGAGATTAATTTATACAGTTTTGATTATTCCGTCATGCAATAAGTGCAAGGCAGGGACAGCGTGTACCGACCTCTATTCATTTATCAATGCCTTGCTTTCATTGGGATTAATCACTTTTAAATCATTACACACTTTTAAGTCTATAATTTTTCTCTATTCTTGCCTTTCTTTTCAATAATAGTTTTTGTGTTTTGGCATCATAAATTCAGCACTGAAAGATACACGTGTTTACGCTTCACAAAACGGTTACCATAGCAACGCGTAATATTTAAGTAGCACGAAGCGTCAAACATTTTTGATCAAGTTCAGGATCCAGGAACGTCTCGAATCGTTCAAAGGCCGCAACACAGCCTCAGTGGCTCGGTTTTCTATAGGCGGCGGTGTTCTCTTACCATATAGGAAACCCACCTATTCCCTTGTCCGCTGTGCCAAGTTGAAGCATATCCTGACGCACTAATTGTTGTGTCAAAGTGATACAACGGGCTCACAGAATACTCAGCGTGAAACGCTACTCTTACTATGTTTCGCATAGTGAGTGAGGATATCGGAGAGCTTTAAAAGTGCCGCTTAAGCGGCGTAAAAAGACGACAACACAACTAATGCGCGGACTGTGGCGCGGTTGTTCATGGGCGGCGGTGTTCTCTTCTCATATAGGAGATCCACGTGCTATAAAATAAAATTATCTGACTAAGGTAGAAGGATTGAACAGGCTCAGCCGTATTCCTGCGGCGTATGTACTAGATTAACAATATAAATATGTAATGCATTACATAATCAGAATGTGTAGGCCATTGTAGCGAACCTGTTCGCCTACAGTCCATTGTGTTCGTGTGAGGCATCCACCATTTGTCTTCAAAACTAAAGATAGGACATTGGAAATAGTTCAAAGTGGTATTGGAGTGTCTCAGCGCTAATGCAGCCGGTCTATTTATCGTCTTTAATAAATACGACGCTGGTTGTATATGGAATTATGTTGGTGCTATATTATATTGGTTCCAGTTCTTAAGAATGCGGAGTTCTATCAAAGTGCGTAGGTATAATAATTCAAATTGTAGCTATATAAGCTTTATAAAATGAAAATTAATTTCATTAATAACTTGAGTTTCCAGGTAAAAATAGTTAAAACGCCTTTTAATAGATAAAACTGTATTTAATAATCATATAATGTAATATGATACAAACAAATTTATAACACTTATATAATCTTTCATTGATAGAAAGACTTTTTCTTTCTTGTGAAGATGCTTGACAATTAATATGAAAAGCCAAACATTCGTCATAGCAAAACCTAATAATATTTATTTTTAATACAATTTGTTATAATTCATAGTTATAATTTAATTGTTTTTAATTTATTTTTTAACACAGTTTTACATAATCACATGACATGGATTGTAGTTTGATTTATGATTTTATTACAACAGTTGTAGATGTGAAAAAACATTTTTATTATTAAATAGGAAAGCGGACAACGGAGCAGGTGGGTCTCCTGTTTGGTAAGAGAATACCGCCGCCCATGGACAACCGCGCTACATTTTGAGCATTGTTTGTGTAGTCGGCTTTTTGCGCCACTTAAGTGGTATTTTTAAGGGCTTCCGATAGACTCACTCATTTAAGTTTAAAATAAATGAGTTTCCAAAGCACTAGTGCAGATGAAATGACATCATACAGTTCATTTCTAATAATGCAACTTTTAATTTTAAAAGTTTTATTTGTATTAACACAATTCTAATACAAATATTAAATATTTTATGTGGATTGAGAATATATTATCATATATTCGTTCGAACTAAAGTCAAGGACATAGCCCGCCGAATCAGCAAGCTAAAGTGGCAATAGGCAGGCTACATTGCATAACCTCGGAGACCACGGACCAGCAAGCGCAGCCTAGGATATCAACCCACAAGGTGGACAGACGACTTAACAAAGATCGCTGGAAGACGCTGGATGCAGGTCGCCTCCGACAGGTATGCATGGAGGTTCGAACGGGAGGCCAATGTCCAGAGGTGGACGTACTACGGTTGAAATGATGATGAGCATATACTGCGATGTCATAATTAAGCTTAATAATTTTGTATATATTTTAGTTTACCTATTCGAGCAAAATGCGAACTTTTTGGCAAATACACGTCTAACTTGAGTATGAATGTGTAGGCGAAGAATGAGTTCGTTTCCCATTCAATTTGCTCGCCGTTCTGATGTCCATGTTATCAACGCAGAGCCTGCCCCATTCAGTACGGCGCGCCATTAATCTTGTCTTCACCCACTCACGCGCACAGCTAAGCTGACGTGTGTGTACATCAATACTTGTTTATAATAGGATCTTTAAGGGCGACACGGGGAATAGTGGGTTCATACTTCAGATTAACGTTACGCCACTCTTGAGATCACTATCCTAGTTTCCGATAGGTTTTTTACCATTTGATAGCTGTCAATCATATAAAAGTTCTATGAGCAGATGTACTAGGGGCACTGTGAGAATTCTCAGGTAAATAAATATCTCATATGTCATCAAGAAATACTTAGACAGATTTATATTTCCGCGAGGAAAAAGCCAAAAAAGATAGGATTGTGTAGGTATCTGGTGTAACAGCCTTCAACAGAAACGATGGCGAGGACCCATCTTTGCTACCAGATTCACAACGGTGAGCCAACGATCGGCCGCTCAGACAAATCGCTCTACCGCGGCTGCCCAAGCCGAGACCCGTGTCTCACGGGTGACACGCTCGCGCTAGTCGCGGCAAAATTGTAAATTCTAAGCGAGCCTGCGAGGCCAACAGTAAAATATTCATACCTAAAAAAAGACAAGACTTGATGATGTATTAAAACAGCAGATATATTCTAGTTCTAGTTATTATAGAAAAACATATAAGGAAAATTCATATAAGGAAATTTGTTAACAATATAATAATTTCTACTTATTTTTACTCTTTCCTTTGATTATCTTCACTGTTTTCTGATGGTGGTCTAAATGTTTTCTTATACTTGAATTCGCTCTACACTTGTGTTGCCCCTGAAATTACATTATTTTCAAACTTATGATTTGTTAAATATAATTTATTAAATTTTATTTTATTTTATTTTTATTGTATAGATACGTCTATACAAATAAATATTTAATATAATTCAAATACAATTGATTACTCCAACAATATGGCAACTGAACTTAAAGTGTGTCTCAAAAGTCAAATAATGCCAACCAAAGCATGCAACGATTGCAATTTGTAAGCCTAAAAGCATTATCTCGCAAATTATTGCTCGAACGAGTGTTAAATTATTATCCAATCACATAGATTTCATGGATGCGATCATTTTAGCATTTCCCTTGTGCGTAGGGACCTGATAATAATCGCTCGAGGAATAAATACTGGTGTTTGAATATCCGAGTGTCGCTACGAGATTACATAGCCGGCTATAGTAGGCGAGACTGGGAAATTTGAATAATCTATCCACTCGGTTCATACAATTAGAACATGGAAGAATATTTAAGAAAAACATGTAGTGTTTGTATTGTCAATACCTCTCGTGGTCGAGGGGTATTGTAAACCACTGTGAAATCTGGGTAGTGGGTTTTGATTTTGGTGTCAATAAAATTTACACGGCCTTTAGAAGGGATTGACAGTGGCCAGGTGAGAATTAATAATGTCTCATCCGCGGGAGAGCCATGCTGACGCACTACCTAGGCCGGCTCGCAAAATACTGACGGGATACAGTACCTACTTGTATTGTATTTTGCTAAGTGAGTGAGAATATAAGAAGCTCTCAAAATCCGACAACACAACCAAAGCCCGAATTGTGGCATTGATTCGGTAAATGATGGTTTTTCAAATCAGATGTTATAAGCAATTTCAATCTCTGCAACTTTATCGTCACTTTGCAAATCTGATTACCACAAAAAGCCTTATCTGGTTAAATATATATAATATATATATTCACAAGAAATTGGTAAAAGAATTTTCAAAATCGGTTCTATAAATCCAGATTAGGGGATACCTACCACGTCTCAGACACAGAAACCTCACCTTTTTATAATGTTTGTATGGATTTATTATTAATTTGCCGATATGATATTGGGATTGGTAACACCCGCCGCAAACATTAATGTGACGGTTTAATAGTTAAATTGAAATTACTGGTAGTTAAAAGTTACCGTTTAATAGGTACAGACATAAAAAGCTCTGCAAATATAATTGAAATTAGAAACTTAATTACGCTCTCTGGTTGTAAAACTAACTACTATATATAACTTAAACTTATAATATTTAATAATTGCACTCGTGGGCGAGCCATGCTGAAACATATGCTGACGTAATTTGGCCGGCTCGTCCGAAGTAATATCACGGGCTCACAGAATATTTAGCGTGAAACGGTACTTGTACTGTGTTTCGCAGAGTGAGTGAGGATATCGTAGACCCTTGAAAGTGCCGAATAAGCAGCGTAAAATGCCTACAACACAACTGTTGCGCGGTTGTTCATGGGCGGCGCTGTTCTCTTACCATATAGGAGACCCACCTGCTCCGTCGTCCGCTATTCATCATCAGCCTATCAAGTCCACTGCTGGCTAAAGGCCTTCCCCAAAGACGCCCACCTATTACGATCTTGAGCGATCTGGATCCAGCGGTTGCCCGCGACCTTCAACAGCTTGTCTTTCCATAAATATGTCCGCTATAGAATAAAAAATATCTTTAAATGAACCATATCATTTTTTTGTTTTATAAATTGAGTTTGAATGGAGACAAAATATGTTATATGTTCTCATTAACCCCCTTACTTACTAAATTATATTTTCTTTGTGTAATGTCTCATTTTTTTAAGCAATAGGAAAGCACCTAGGGTTAGTTGTCCATTGCCATTTGTCATCCTAAGAACCTGCCTACCAATCTTTTAAGGGACATCTTCTGGTACCTACGTTCTACTTTTGAAGGTCCCAAGTCACATAGATTTTTAAAAATCCAATGTTTGTCAGAGACACTGTAACATTTTATTCAAGCAATTTAAAATAATAACATAGGGCAACATTTATGAGTTTTTAAATTAATGTAATAATAAACGAATATATACAGCATTATATATATTATAGGCCTATGTCCAGTAGTGGACTTGGATGGGCTGATGATGATGATATACAGCATTTAATTACGAGGCAGGTTTGAAAAAGCTGTTACTTCTGATTTTTAGGAATGGTCTTCATTTTATATGACCACATGCACGTGGTCACGAATTTAAAGTAAGTAAATTATACATATTATGAAACCAGATTATCAAACAAAATTTGCGTAATACGATTTATAAATTATTGATCCTAATTGATTGTTATTACAATTTTGCTGTGTTAAAAGTGTTTTATTATTCAATTAAAACGAATTAACATATCTGATTGACTAAAGGGCCGTGTTACACTAGACTTGAGTAATATTACCTTTAAGAGTGACAATGTATTATAATACAAGTATTAAGTCCGTTTAAATAACCCAAGTATCATCATCATCATCATCATCAGTCTATCAAGTCCACTGCTGGACATAGGCCTCCCCCTAAGACGCCCACCTATTATGATGTTGGGTGATCTGGAAAAATCGATAGATAAACATGCAGAAGGCAAACCTAGCATAAGCTGACCTACGCCCATCAACATGTCCAATTCCCCTTGGCTACGCCTGCATTGCTGGCTTAATGATAAGTCGTATTGGTTTAGAAATACGTGTGCAGGCATCTGATTCCATATAGAAGTGGAACGCGAAATGCCTTGAAAAATGCTCAGTTGTAGAAAGATAACCATCGAGATAGTATCGAGATGTTTAAACATGAAATTCAGCTGCAAGAAA
>DWCF01001998.1:0-26427 GCA_018230265.1 Delias oraia | reverse complement strand
CACTTAAAGTTCACTTTAGCCCAAACATAATAAAACTTGTTTCAAAATATTATAAAGAAAATGATTGAAGAAACAGACAAGGATGTGCATTTCTGTGCCCCACAGTCTTCTACCTTTTGACCACAAGATTGATTTCTATCCCATCTACATGTTTAGTGGTTTGGATAGTTTTCTTAAATCAAAGGTTAATTAAAGGACATGGTAATTACAAAAACAAAGAATATTCATGGTTTAAATCAGGAACAATATTAATCTAGTTGTGTCATTATAATTAAACGGACATGTTACATTGTAATAACACAAATATGAATCGAAAAGCAATGGTTAAATTAAAAAATAAAAGATCATTGTTATAAAATTCATAAAATTATCTTGTTGAACCAAAGACGTATAATTAATATTCGAAATTAAGTGTGTACATAATTGTATATTTTGTAGAATATTTTTTCAGGAGGACGTTTGTATAAAGATTTATACAATAAATTATAATATATAATTACATGGTTTAAGACATTATCTTGCAATATATTAATAACTAATATATGTTTATAATATATATTTATAATATACATGTATTACTTATCCTTATTTTAAAAAATGTTTTGTATTATTAAATAATTATGTTAAAAAACACTACGTTATCATATTACTTCCCAAAATTATGTGGGAATTGATGTCTTTATGTTGAATATTTTTGGATATCAGAAACATACTACTAAAATAAAAAGTTTGAATGATTTGAATGGACTGCGTCGCTTTATTTAGATCATGTAACATATTTTTCTAAATAAACTTATATTTAAGAGAAATATGTCAGTTTAACAGAACCTGAAATATGCTTGTCTCTTTTGATGATTACTTTGATGTATGACTATAATTTTCGAGAGATTCATTTAAGGTGAATTATTATAAAACTTGAAAGATATTAATTTTGTTTAATATATATGAAGAAAGGTTATTTTGTTGTATTTTGAAGATACAAAATAGATACTTCTGTGTAAATATTTTTGACATCAGTGTATGTACAGTTGTAGAAACACTATAATGTAAGTTTTTACCTTTCTAGTGCTAAATACTGTGCTGTTACATTGGCACTATTATAAACTGTTGTCTTTTATCTAATAAATTTTTTAAAAACAATTTATATATTTTTCTTCGAACCTAAATGGAGCGTGCACCATTTCGGATCACAACCCAAACAAAGGTCATAATATAATTGAAAGAGGAAATGCAACTTGTATAAACGTTTTCAAGTGAAAATTAAACGATCAATAGTTAATTTTAGATGAACTACATAGATGAATACGTATATAGCTAATTAAACTGTATCTAAATGTTGAGAGCGGGTATTGCTAACACCCATATACAACGACTACAAGCGATCAAGTGGCGACTGGAGCGCCGCTACAAACGATCAATGCAGACCTACATTTTAACCTCAAGTTCCCGATAATAGTCCAGTGGGTGTAGCTAGCTACTGATCGCTTATTCGTAAACGGCAAAACTCATTGATGGTAGTTGATGCGTAGTAGCATCAATTACCATCCATTCCAAAACACACAAAGGCGCCGGACATCGCGACAGACTCGAGCATCCGGATCTTATCACATTCTCATCTTATTGCGAAGAAAAGCCAAAAAAGATATTAATGTTCTGTGTAGGGAAAACCGCTTTCTTCAGAAACGATGGTGATGACCTATCTTCGCTGCCAGCTTCACATCTGTGAGCTACTGTAAGACCGCTTAAGCAGATGTTCGTGTCTCTTAGGTCGAATGAATGTATCAACTTTGCGCTAGTCGCGATAAATTTTTAAAATTTTTGGGTTACCTGCGAGTTTGATTCTCGCCCGCGTTATACTTTGGAGGCCGGTCAAGCTAACAGCGAAGAGGCAATCCTAATAAAAAAAAATCATTATGCGTACAGCGCAATTTCAACAAACATTTTATCTAAAATATGTTTTATTATTCGTTTACATTTATATAATAATTTTGATTTCGTTTTTAAAATTACTTCTATAGGAACGCAATCCAAAAAAACGAATGATAACAAAATCGGGGAATATAGTTTAGTGTTGTAGCCACATATCTATCATCTCCATCTAAATTTCAGTAAGACCACTGGATAGCTAAAGAATCAAAGAATTTATTAATAAATAAAATTTAATATATAATAATAATAATAACAAATAAAATTTAATTGGGTTAAAATTAAGCAGAATCAATGTGTCAAGGCATACTTAAGATTTAATGATTTGAAAGCATCAAAAAAAGCCAACACAACAATGCGCGGACTATGGCGCGGTTGTCCATGAGCGGCGATGTTCTCTAACCACACAGGAAATCTACCTGCTCCATTGTCCGCTACACTATAAAAAAACCAGGCAAAATTGGTGATATTCACCCTTAAATATGTTTTGGAAATTAAGTGAATTTTTTTCAATTCTCAATTGAAATTGTTGTTTTAAGTTTGTTTGAAGTCTTTCAACACAAAAAGTGCTTCAGGACCACGCGAATTTCTACTGTAATAATTGGGGTAAATTACGTTATAAAGTGCTAGTACCCACGACCGGGTACACATTAAAAAATATATTCTTTATTGTTTTCAAATTAAATTCTGTTTTATTAATTTAGAGATTCAAGAGTTTGATTCCTAGTTCGTCTCGTCATGCAAATTTTAATTCAATTATTACTTCTTTTCTACATATCTAAATGTGCTGTAAGCAGTGCCGGTGATCAATCTCCATTCTATAATAAATGTGTAAAAAATTGTAATATTGAAAATTGCACTAAAGGTTTGTTTAATATTTGCACATATTTATGTTGATATTCTAAAAGTAATGAAAATAAAAAGGACAGATGGCATTAAATAATTTAGTGGCCTCACAACTAATATGTCGTCAGTTTCTATATAACTCTAATATTAATAAGAAATACTGTTACAGGAGATCAATTTAAGCCACACACAGCAGTTAAGCATAACAAAAGGAATAATTTACTGTGGTGGAGTTGTGATGATGAATGTCGATACAACTGCATGTGGAAAACTGTACAAGGATTCAATGAAAGAGGTTTTGCTATACCAAAGTTTCATGGAAAAGTGAGCATATTATTCATAATATTAAAAACTTCAGCAATATATTTTTTTAAATTACTAAGACAGTATTTATAATATTTCTTACAGTGGCCATTTACAAAAATAATGGGAATGCAAGAGCCAGCTTCAGCATTTGCATCAATGCTTAATCTTGTTGTCCATGCTTATATGTATCATAAAATATTCCAAAAATTTTCTACTAAACATATGCCTATAGTTTTATTATGGCATATATTTGCGATTGTAAGTATAGAATATAATTTTTATATTTAAGTGACTATACTGGTTATCAAAACTGTTAATTTTTATGTATCATGGAAAATAACAAAATAGTTTCTATTAATTAATCTTAAGGCTGATTTATTGACAGTAAGAAATTATACTATTGTTTTCATATGTAAAGATATGTTAATAGTATAATAATAATTTTCTTTATTTACATGGCATTATATTTCTAATAATATTAATATTTCAGGTATGTATGAATGCATGGCTATGGTCTACAATTTTCCACATTAAAGATAACTATTTCACTGAGTTTATGGACTATGCAGGTGCATTATCCATGGTCATTATGTTATTTATTGCTGCAGTTGTAAGGTAACTTTTGCATTAATTTTCTTTTTGATTTAAAATAAATAACTGGTTCTTGAAATTTTGGAAGATTATATAAAGCGTTACATAATCTGGAACTTCTGCTATTATTGTAGAAAGTGATGTGGGGTACTGTGTTCTATGTTCTCTCATTAT
Source organism: Delias oraia (assembly GCA_018230265.1). Classification (NCBI taxonomy): domain Eukaryota; kingdom Metazoa; phylum Arthropoda; class Insecta; order Lepidoptera; family Pieridae; genus Delias; species Delias oraia. The sequence goes on along the minus strand of DWCF01001998.1, from coordinate 22,584 downwards.
ATATATGTGTGTGAGTCTATGTTCTATCACTATCTGAAACCAAAAATATTTACTCTTTCAAATTAAAAAAAAAATAGGTACAAAACACTAACAAAAATGCACATTTTAGACATTTTAATTTTTGTTTCTGTATTATTAAGGTACATACCTTTTTTTTTTGAATATTCTAAAGCAATGGGGTAAAATATTAAATTGGTAACTGCGCCGCAGGCTGAAAACATTTTGGAAACCCTGATATAAGTCAAAGTTAGTCCATGATCGTATTAATGCACCATAATTAGCACATGTTTGCATTTATTTGTGTATACTTTTATGTGATTATGGATTGGTGGTATGGATTCTTATCTCTTTTTAAAATAACAATTGTTAACTAAGAAACTAACAATTTCAGAAATTTTGTTTTAGTTAAGTTGATTCTGATTATAAAGGGGATAAAACAATTTATTAAATTGATAATTAATATGTCTATAGTCCAATTATGAAACTTAATATAAAGGCTTACTACATAAATTAATATACATAATAATAGAAGCATGGATATGGCTAATGGATAAATGCATTTGGTTTTAAAACAAGAAGCTTTTAAACCTTACAAAATTATATAATATGTTGATATAAATATCATAATTAAATAAAACTTCTGTTCAGAGTGTTTCATAAAAGAAGAAAATTATCAGCAGTGGTGCTAATGGCGACAATACTGTACTATGGAGAACATGTTCGCTACCTATATACAGGCAGGATAGATTATGATTACAATATGCTTGTGAATATTTTCTTTGGTAGGTATTTCATCGCTTTTTCCGTTTGCGTTAATTAATTGTCCTTATTTGTCTCCCTGGAATTTAGTACGCGACTTCTTTCAAATAGCGAGGCCGCGAGTATGCCCTTAGCCTGCGTTAAGCTGTAAGGCCATTCCCAATCATCTCATCAATTCAAATAAACTAAATTTGATTTTATAATTTACAGGTGTAATGGGGTCCCTCATTTGGTTATTATGGAGTGGAGTTCAGTATCTGTCTGGTCGACGTGAGTGTTTGCGTCTAGTGGCTTTTACATTGTTATCGGGGGCCGCGCTGACACTCGAACTATTAGACTTTCCGCCACGCTTCGGCTGGGACGCACATGCATTATGGCATCTTTCTACTGTGCCCTTGCCTGTTTTGTTTTATAGGTAAAGGCCAAAGTACATGTTACACAACTAATTAATTATTCGAAAAAGTTATCCAATATTCGAACCCATGGTTCGTACGTATTAGTAAATAAGACATATATTAAGATCATATTCTCAAAGTTACGAGGTTAAAATGTGTTATATGAAAAAGATCACATTTTCTGTGTTTTTATGTTTCGCTGAGTTAGTGAGGATATCGAAGGCCATTAAACTATGACGCTTAAACTGTGTAAAAGGCCGGCAACACAACCAAAGAGCGCAGACTTTGGCGCGGTTGCCCATGGGCGGAGCTGTTTTCTTACCATACAGGAGACCCAATTGCTCCGCTATACCATAAAAAACCCTCTATACATCCCAATAATACACAAATGTCATTTCACTCATTTGTGCTTGCGAGTGAATAAGCTCGTATAGACCTACACTTATCCGTATCCATCACTCAACTGTGTTTTATAATTTTATTAGGAGAAGTGTAATAATTGCAAAACTATTAATTTCAATTATTTCACATAAGTCTAAATATTTAGTCATTTAAGCTGTTTCGTTTTTACTGTAAATTACACAAGACTACCATGTAAATGAAGTAATATATTGTCACAATTTGTTTGTAACTAACTAAAGTATAATATACTTTTTGTTTTCAGATTCGTGATTGACGATCTTATTTACCTTCGGAAGTCCTCAGCCAGTGCAAAAAGTAATCTTTAAGTTAATATGTAGGAAAACATTGTGATATCTAAACAAACTAATTTAATAAACAATTTCACAAAATATAACACTTTAATTCAATACTCATAAAGCACAATTCTAAAACTGGATTAATCCAGCTGGATTAATAAGCTTTAGAATTGTGCTTTATGATTTCGGCTTTAAAGTCAAACGCAATTAATTATCCAAAATTAAATTTCTCCATTTCTCTCCACAATGTATCCCTAACTTATGTTTTTTAAAAAATCCAATTTTTTCTTTCATGTGTGCGTTATTTCGGCAATGGTCAAAGGGACCCCTTTTGTCATCGATTATTACATTTCTGATCTCGTAATTTTTCCGGTAGGGCGTGTACCTTTCCTGACATCTTACAGAGCGACTGGTTCCGGACCGATATGGGATTTGCTCGTTTTCTCCAAAGATTAAATCTTTATTACAATTTCGCAGGTTCTCTTGATTTTTCCGGAATCGTCCTATTCTTTTTCCATTTAATTGAATATTAATACAAGGAGGTTTATTGTTATATCCTTGTCTCGAAAGCGGTGGACAGTTATTCTGCGATTGGGTTGCGCTATCACTATAGACGGTTTCATAATCATCGGTTTCGCTGTTGTCTGAAGAGTCGATGTTCTTCTCTTCAACTTTTGAATTGTGACGACACGCTTTACGTCTTTTCAAAAACTTAACAAAACGATTAAAAACGCCTTTTTTGTTCTGAAAATATAAATAAAATGGATGTAAAATTATATAAACTATATTTTAAATTAAGACTAAGAATAGACTTTTACTACCTTGTCATAGGCACTCGGTGGCAGAACTGTGTTATCACTTTCTGTATTACTGGAATTGTCGTCTATTACTTGTTTTCTGCTCTTATTGTTTCTGCTATTATTTTGTTCTTCTAATCTATAAAGATGATATAACTGTTTCTCAGACCTTGCAATGCCATCTCCATCTGCTGTTATGCTCTCAGTGATAGTTTCTTTCGTTTCTTTTTCTTCGGACTGAGAACAAGTTTCTGTACACATTGATAAAAACGCTTCTATTTCTTTGTCGCTTTTCGTAACTTCAGAAGCGTAGACACTCCTTATATCGGATTCCGATTCCTTGAACTTTATATTATCGAACTTAATTGTATCGTAATTAGTACTTGAATCTTTATTAGGATAATTTATATTTAAGGCAACAGACTTATAAATCTCTTTAACAAGATTGTTAGTTTCAGTCGTAGCTACGTTGTCATTGCTTGTATTGGTTGCTGCTATAACGGGTGCTTCACGTTCACAGAAACAATTATTTTTGTATTGACAAAAACACTTACAGCGCCTTTGACAGGATTGGGTAAAGTAAGGTGAATTTTGAACACATTTAACTTCTTGGCATGGAATATGATTGAAACGCAAATTACTGTAAGGCATGTAAGCCTGTGTATATGGTGTAAAATAAGATGGAGCTTGGTTAGAGGCGGAGCAAATAAAATGATTACAAACTTTTGAGCATGTGGGCATGCTGTTCTCTGACGACCCCTTTTGTACAATTGCATCTCTTTTATGAGCTTCCTTTTTACTTAATTGGCTATTCGTTTTTACTTCAGTAAGTACTGATTGTAATATATTTTTAATTTGATTGAGCATTGTTTCTGTTTTTGTTTCATTCATTAGATCCATTTCTAGTTGGATGCTTTTTGTATTTTTTTTAAGGATTTCTTTTGAATTAATATGTACAGTAATGTTACTTTCTCTTTTATTTAATCTTGGTTTATCTTGTCTTATGGTGAGTTTTGGTGAAATTATGCGTTTTGTGTAGACACTACCGCAATTCACAGAAAAACTTTTAGAAGTATCTTCATGGATTTGGTTTTCTCGATGAAAGCGTCTATGTTTCATTGAATGGAACGGAAGAGGTTCATCAATGTTGCGTTTTTGTCGAGTTTGTTGATGACGTCTAGAGGGATAAATTTCGGCCCGATAGTTAAGAGCTATCGGATTAATACGGATCTTACTGCGTGCCTTGTTTTTAACATTGTAGGTTTTTGTTACTTCTTTTTTAGATTCTACACCGTTAGATATGTCTTTAACCGGTATAACGTCATAAAATTTAGAATCATAATATGTTGTATTAATATTTTTTGCAGTAATGTTTGAATGATTTTGGTCAGTCAAAAAATCCACACCACTTCCCATATAGTTATCAACATTTTGAAATCTACCATAGCAACAAGAGCATACGTCAGAATCATATTTTATTGGAGAATTGGAATCTTTACAGACAGGTTTTGTGAAATTACTTGTATCTGAAAATTCATCAAGTCCAAATCTTGGATCATATTGTTTTCGCATAATATTCGAAAGGTGTGTTCTGAATATATCCTGTATCTTTTGAGGCTTTTCTAGTTGTTTAATATTTTCACCAAAAAAAGGAGTTTTCATTTCCTTTGCGTAATAAACAAAGTGAGTCTTCTGTTTATTTTTGCCTGTATGATTCCTTTTCCGTCTAAAAATATTTCTCCTTTTGCTTTGGGGTATTGACTGCTTAGTACAACGAGTATCTTCAATAGTGTTAGTAAGTTTACCACAAGATCCTAAAGATAACGCTGAGAAGACAAAGGAAACATTTGAGTCTTGTTGTAAGGGGCAAATATTGGTATTTATCGGTTTATTTGCTTTAGATAATAATCTATTTAGTTCAATTTTTGAGCTACAGATTTCAGGCCTCTTATAGCAAGTTTCTGGGAGAGACGCATTGACAGTCGTTGTTTTTCCAAATATTTTCTCTTTTTTACATCCGATCTGCTCTGAAGAAACGTTCTGTTTTGATCCTTTATAGGCCTGCAGCTCTTTCTCTAAATTAACAATTTTTTGTTGAAGATCAGTTACGTCAATGGGTATGCACGAAATTATTTTTACTTCTGTTTGTGAAGCGGTGTTTCCTAAAGTTCATTAAAAATGCATATATTATTATATTGTTACAGTGCGCTAGCAAATAATTTATAAAGACGTACCTAAATTAAAGGCGACTCGGCGCAAAAAATTTTCAATTCCTTTAAACCGCTGTTTAAAGCTACTAATTTCTTCATCACACATTACGAATTTAAAATTCCTAGAGTTGGTAAAAATAAAATAGTTTTATGCAAAAGTTTCCCTATTAATATTGCTTTCCAATGTATAAATTATTTTAAAATTTCGAATTTCATTTTAAAAGTTATTAAATATAAATCGAAATAGTTTTAGTTTATCAAATTTTGACAGTAAAATAATTACTATTATAGCTGGTGATTGTTTTTTTTTTAATTTGACAGCAAATACAGTCAGAACTTGTAAATGAGTATAAATAACTGTTGCCATTTAGACTTCTTTTACATACGAGTATTATGGAATTAAAACCCAATAGGTGGGTCTTAAGATGAACAAGACCGAAGTAATGGTTAACGTTCATGTCGCACCTATACCGGTTATTGTTAGGTATGCCTTACTCGAAGCTGTTGACGATTACGTCTACTTGGGGCAAACTGTCCAGTAAGATAGGTCCGGCTTCGAGAAGAAGGTCAATCGACGGATCCAACTCGGATTGGCAGCGTTCGGAAAGCTCATATACGTCTTCTTCTCTGAAATAACTCAGTGCCTGAAAACGAGTCTTCAACCAGTGCGTGGTGCCAGTATTGACATACGGATCAGAAATATGGTCGCTTACGATGGGTCTGATGGAGAAGCTCAGAGTCACTCAGCGAGCTATGGAGAGGGCAATACCCAGGGTCTCGCTGCGATATAAAATCAGAATTGAGGTTATCCGTAGCCGAACCAAAGTAACCGACATAGCCCGACGTATTAGTAAGTTGAAGTGGAAATGGGCTGGCCAGATCGCTCGACGAACCGACAACCGATGGGGAAGAAAGGTTCTCGAGTGGCGACGGCGAACCAGTAAACACAGAGTGAGACGTCCCATGAAGGTTGCGGGCAACTACTAGACCCAGATCGCTCAAGATCGTAATAGGTGGGCGTCTTTAGCAGTGGACTAGTAGTGGACTTGATAGGCTGATGATGATGATTCAAACTAAATATATATACTTAATTATATATTCCAATGAAACTTAATTATATGTTCTAATGGTTCCTATATACAATTATAAATTAGGATTAGTTCTGTCATTGTGAATCGACCTGACCCTTTTTTATTTGATCGGTCTTCAGATTTTTCCATAAACAGCAATGCAATATAAGGCCACTCCGAGATCATTTTAATCTAAGTTTGAAATGTATACCTAACACAATTTATTTAAATACGAACAACAAAAGTCAGTAGACAACCATTTCTCACGACAAAGATCGTCGATGTTGTCATCTTAGCTAAACCCTTGATAGAATTTTATACATATCCTTCAAATTCAATGATGTTGTGGGCTTTCCGTTGCTAACTGAACTATTTTCAATCTTTATTTGTTTATACTATTGAAAAGTAGTTAGATTTTTTCAATTATACAAAGATGCCATCAAACAAATTGTAACAATATTATAAATGTTTAAGCAAGTAAGCACCTTCTATCAAACATTGTTTGTAGAATAATTATTTCTCACTAAACAACCAGGACAAAGAAGATTTTCTTTTAATGTTAAATTCACAAACATAAAAACCATTTGTTAATAAAAATCACACACTTACAAAACCATTATTTTAAAATGTGTCCCGATAGGTTACAGAAACATTCTTGGCTTATACATTCGGGGCGGGTCACCCCACGAGGACTTGTCTTTACCAAGTAAGGTTCGTACAATCAAATTTCGTGGTGAGAACGGGTTTCTTTTATAAAACAATTTTTTTATCATTGCATTTCGCATTTTTGTGTCACCCAAAGACAACTGTTTTTGAGTTTTCAATGAAAATTTGATGGGATTTGAAGTACTGCTAATATTTTTTGTAGCCTTTTCTTTAAGCTTCTCCCAATTCATTAAAATATTTCTTTCTGTCGGCATCTGTGTTGTTGGTTTTTGTTGTTGAATCAGCTTACGAGGCGATTGTACATTCTTCTTGAATCTTGGAAAAATTGAAAGTTTCCTGTCACTTTGCGTGCCAATGCTTTTGACTTCAATTTCTTTTAGGCAGAGAGGAACTTGAACTTGTTGTATTTGTGTTGTGTCATGGTATGCATGGGGATTATGTTCATGGCAGCAGCAGGATGCGGTATAGGAATTTGGGTAGTATTGAGGCATAGAGAGATCTTGCGGTGGTTGACCACGATTGCAAATATTATAAGGAGATCTTCGAGGTTCACAAATATATCGATGGGGTGAGCTGTGGCCACGGCAGTATCGGCTTTCTGCTGGTTGATTTATGAACTCCTGACCGTGAACATTGTAATTTAGAATATTTTGCTTAAACGGAGCCGTGCTGTTTGGTTTTACATCAATTTCCGTAGTGCTCTCATTTTCGCTTACTTCTTCAATGGCATCTTTCTTTTTACGTTTTAGCAAACCTAATTTTTGTAACACTCCTGAAAACTTGTGCTTTTTGTTCTGAAATATAAGGGGAATGACTTTTTTTAACCACTTATTGAAATTTTTAAAATATTTTATAGGTAACGTAAATCCTCATAAACAAGAGATCGGGCAAAAACAGCTCCTTGGAATAATGCTATTAGTACCTACTACTTATTAGTTTGACTAATTAAAAAAACTGACAATTTTACCTTATATTTTCTATCGATATAAGTTTCAGAGGAAGATCGTGATGTTTCCAGACTCAGCTTTTCAATAATAGTATCAGATAAGGTCGGATTAGTAGAGTAACATGTGTCACTTGTCATGCGAGATCCGATCGCTTCACAACTTTTAGAGTAACATTTCATCTTCGGAGTCTCTACCATGACATCACGTTTAGAAACCTTAGAACTGCCAACACTTCTGGATGTTAGCATTTTCTTTTCAAGGTTCAGGTGTCGTACATCTTCGTAATTGCAGCGTTTAGCAGGCGAAGTATTTTGAGTGACACATTTATAAATCTCTTTAATCAGTTCTTGGGTTTCATCACGACAAGACACATTAGCTTTCGTTGTTTTATTTGCAATAAATGACGTTTCTTTAGAATTATGAGCACAAGAATCGCAGTTATAACTCGGGGAAGGTACAACATAATTATTTGGATTATAATTAATGGGATAAATGGGTAAAACAGGATAACAGCATGGATTAAAAGTAGGATAAGAAGCCAAAGGACACGCTACATTGTCAATAAAATTGGATGGTTTGATTTTTGGTGTCGTGGAACAATTACTTTTGTCGTTAACTTGTAAGTTGGATTCCTTAATATTTTTATCGCTTATTTCAGAATTGATCTGTGTTGGTTCCTTTTTTATTTCTTGTAAAAAGCTTTGTAAAATGTCTTTTATTTCACAAAGGGCTTTATCAGTTTTATCTGTACTAGAAACTGTAATTTGAGTATTTAATGTTTCATTATTTATATTTAATTCTTCTTGGCCAACAGATGAATATTGCAAACTACTCATAGTTTCACCATGTTGCGTATTAATTTTTTTTGATTTTTTATTAAGTTCCTGCGTTATATTAGCACAACCTTCATTTATTTCTTGATTCATTATTAATCTATGACATCTATTGGGAAGTAAGCAGTCATCGTAAGCATAACGCTGTGTTTTTAGATTAAGACGAGGTTTGTTGGTTCTTGGCGAGGGTAATACTTCTCTATATTGCTCGTGCAATAAATTATTGTCGTCAATAGTTTTTCGCCTAGCCTTAGGACTGGACTTTTCTTTAACTGGTACTAAATCATAAAGAGTAGAATCATTATAGTTATTTCTACGAACATGTTTATGTCGCGGTTGCATCTTGGAATTATACAAACGTGCATCACAGACGCTTCTCATGCCACTAAGATTATATTGGCTTTTAGGGCAATAGCGTTGCCTAATTTTTCGATGTCCTTCAAAACAACACGAGCATAATTCACATTCTTCCTCATAATCCCGCATTTTGAATTCTTGATCGCGACATATCGGCGCAGAAAATTGACTAAAGTCAGATAATCTTCGGCCAAACATCTTTACAGGTTTATATTGTTTTCTTATTATATCTGCTATAAAATCTTCGTCAATCTTTGAATAGTGAGGTGATTTCTTGCGATTTTTTTTATGTTCTACGTCTCTTTTGGATTCGTGTCTTAATTTTTTAATATTTTCATAATCTTTCAATATTACTCTATCAATACCATTTTTGTAGCTTTTATCACCATGCGGATATATGGAACAAAAGTTTTCATTGTGATTATATTTTTCTCTTGGTGATTTCAGACTTACACTAGAGTAACTTTTTAAATAATTTTGAGATTTCTTGTTTTCAGGGTCAGAATTTTCCTGACAATGTTTAAGCCATTGTCCATTTCGTTTGCTTAATTTCATTGTTCTTTCTATATTTTGTGAATGTGGTTTATTACTCATATTTGGTGAATGTCGAATATCATTCATAATTGTTTTATTGCTATTAGATGTTCCTATCGACTGACATTCATTAGATTTTCTATAATTTAGTTTTGGTTTTTTGTATATAATTTTAGTTTCTTTGTCCCGTGGTCTATTATCATATAGCAGATTGCCGAGTATGGCTTTGTTTTCGCAATTTATAGAGCTCTCTTTACAAGAGCTGGGCTCGAGATAAGACAGGTCACGGCAGTGCTTGCTAACGTTGTCAAGTTGCTTTTCTAATAATTCAATTTTACTTTTTAAGTCCAAAACGCTAACTGTAAGACTTGAGTTAGTTCTGTATTCAGTTTGTGATAATGTACCTGAAAACAAAGAATTATGTAGTATTTCTAAGAGAAAAAGCTGTATAAAATTTTTTAAACAATAATAATACCGATTGCTTTTTTAAAAAAATCCTTAATGGCCCGATAGCGACGTATTGTTTTTGGCGAAATGCGTCGGCGTGGGGTTTGTAAAGGCATCCCCTAATCTCACCACTTTGAAGTTAAATGTTCTTTATTGTGCAAGAAATTAAAGCATAAGCTCAATTGAACCGTACAAAATGTACCTTTTAATTCTGGACATAAAGTTTCATAGTTTTACATTATGAAACTAAGCTATTCTAAATACACAAAACAATTTTCATAATAAATACGATGAAATATAATGTTTTCAAAATTATTTCTCTTATAAATTAAAATGTATAATTTTATTTGGTATTTACTTGACTTTTAATTTTATGTGACTTGTTTAACTATGGTTTTCAGCCAGGACCATTAGCCACGCTACGCATCATGAGTAAATATTACGATATGCCTTTTATAATTTAACTTTGCTACATACATGCTAAACATTTTAAACATCTGGTTCGTCGTCATTGTAAAATGTTACTTTTATATTAATATAAATATTAGTCTTGTAGGAACTTTGCAGAGCATATTATTAATAATATTGTCAATATCAATTTAAAATTCGAATTATATGTCAAATTATGGTCAAAATCACAAAAGTAACAACAACAATGGTTTCTAGTTTGTAAGAATATATAGTTTTAAGTTTTTTTTTAAATGTTTTCAAAATTTCTGAGGAGTACGGTCACATTATTGAGGCCGCCATTTGTGACACCGAAAGTAACCCCAAAAAGCGTATTGACGAGGAATTCCGGCTATTATATACCGCCTAATCAGTACGACTTACCCATCCCGCAGCGGCTTCGTTTAACGTACGTGTTGCGGGTGTACTGGGAAACTATTCCTTTATTTCTCGTAACCCTTACCAGTGTCTCTCTCTGCATCTTTTCAATCCTTTGGGCAATAACCCATAAGGTAAGAATTCTTTAAATCACGCATCTATTTAAATGTCACGTGCTAAGAAAGAAAAAGGATAAAAAGGAGAAAAGGTCAACGTTTCTTTGAGTACTTCATCATGGTATATGATAAATAAAGTATTCTACTTCATTCGAAATTCTCTATTATAGATTTGATTTATCGTTTTTATGCAGGTTGACGTGGTATTCCACACCCACAGCCGCGAAAACATTTCTCGCACAATGGATCTGCGGAATCCCGACGTAATGAAGATCTTCCTCATCAATCAGCGCTATGAGCCTTGGCCGGAGATGCAAGATGTGCTCGACAAAATGACCTACGCACAGAAAACTGCTCTAATGAGGGCCCGTATCTGCAAACCATCTTAAATATTTGAACAACTATACCACTACAGATATAAAAAAACGATATTATTATCTTTCTTAAAAACGACTGTCTGTTGCTTGGTACAACTAAAGTTCAAAAATTAATTCTTAAGATTGATGATACTATACTAAGTTTAAACATAGCAAGATGCTGGTTAAATATAACACCTGACCCGGCAAGAAACGTCTCGGTAATTGAAGCTCCAACTAACCTAACAAGGTATCAAATATTAGTTGGGAGTATTCAATTGAAACTAACCGCGACTTTTTGTAAAATATTCTCTTGTACTTCCGTCAAGGCAGCTTAGGAAATTTGGAATTATTGTATGGACCCCAGGTATTTAAATTTTTTTAATTTTTAAATCCAATATAGTGAGAAGTTTAATCAAAATACTCTTCGAAACGAATAAATTTAAAAAGATTGATTGAAAAAGTTGTTTGATTTAACACTTAAAATCCTAACGTAGAGATTTTAAAATCTGTTCTTAGGATAGGTATTATTTGAATGTACATATAGTTTCTATATAAAAATGCAATATTGTATCTATTTATATTCTGTGTATTTCTAATAAATATCATTTTTAATTTTACCTAGTCAATGACTTTAAATATCTCTATATTGAAAACTTTAATAATTAATTGCAGCTTTAATAATATACGTACCTAATTTAAGTCGATAAGTTCAATTTCTTCATTTTTCAATCGAAATGATGTAATTTCATGCAATCAGGAATCGTGGTATAAAATATGTGTGAACAGGGTGACCGCTATTACGCCCATCTGCTTTTTAAACTTTTATAATATCCAAAAGTCTGAAAATTATTTCTAATAATAGTTAATTAAGTAAATGTTTAAAGGCGTTGGCACTAAATTGTTGGTTTATTTGAGTAATCGCTTTAGTGACCTCCATTAGTCATCTCTTCCCTATTATTATTATATGTCTAAATATTTTTTTTCGATTTGTTATTCGAAGAAGAAACTTATTTTCACCCGTGGGAGAGCCATGTGGAAGTATAGGCGGACGCACTAATTGGGACGGCTCGTCCGACGTGATACCATGGGCCCAGAGAATACTCAACGTGAAACGGTACTTGTACTGTGTTTCGCTGAGTGAGTGCGGATATCGGAGCACAACCAATGCGCGTACTGTGGCGCGGTTGTCCATAGGCTGCAGTGTTCTCTTACCATATAGGAGACCCACCTGCTCCGTTGTCCGTCTCGTTTAAAAAAAAAAAGTTATTTATAATTAGAATAAAGCTAACAGTATGTCAAATTATCAAAATTTTTGTTTTGTTTGGCATTTTACAAAATAAATATTTTTTAAATTAGCAATGGTAATATTGAAGTTTGTAAGATAATGTACAACGTTTCAAAATGTTTTCTAAATTTGTTAAATCTGTAAGTCAGTGTCGACCGTTGCTGTTACCTCCAAAAGTCACTTTGAATCGCAAAGCGTTGATGGGATCTCACGATTATGTGCCGCCGACACAGTACGACACTCCAATACCCAAGAGGCTGCAAATAACGCATGTGTTAAGCGTCTATTGGGAAACAATTCCTTTGTTTGTAACAACAGCAATTGCTTTTAGTGTTTGCGCCTGTGCAATCGCATGGGCTACACAGCATAAAGTAAGTTTTTCTAATTAATACCTGACCCTCAATATATCATTTCTCTAATCTTGTCAAATATACCTTATGAGTTGTCCTTTTTAGGTAGACGTTGTATTCAAGACGCACTCTCGCGACAATATAAGCCGTACGATGGACCTTCGCAACCCTGATGTAATGAAAATCCTGATTTTTAACCAGCGTTATCCACCATGGCCAGAGATGCAGGATGTCCTCGACAAGATGTCTCTAGCTCAAAAACGAGCTGATATGCGCGCTAAATCTTGTTCGCATGCTTAAGTCTAGCTAATAGTAGTTTGCTAAAAAAATCGTAATTAATGTCTCTGCTTAACCTCATTTCCACCATGGTTTGAAATTTGTCATAATGGGCTTTTAAAAAATTTTAACTTTCCTATTAATAGACTAAATAAAACAAACTTGATTGAGATGTTTTATTGTCATTCACAGGTGCATCCTATTAAAAGCTACAACTAAGTTGAATGAAAACGTTACAAACAAAAGGGGTTTTATATTGGAATATACTGATTTTAAAATTTGGCCGTTAAGGATCTTTACGCATTCACAGTAAAACAACGAATTTATAACTTTTATACTCGCAGTTAAAATCATTTTATGAACATATAAATTTATGTTAAACAATGAAAATACAACTCAATATATGAAACTTTCAAAAATACGCGAGTGAAACGTATTTTTGGTCAATTGTTATAACAAAATGAGGAAATGTAATGTATGAATTCAGAAACTCTCTAGCGTACTAAGTACGTACTAGCACATTTCTCTCAAATTGTTTTTCAAATTGAATAATGAAAGCAGCCTTTACCTCAGTCTGAGTAATATTTATCTTACTACAAAATGTAAATTGTTATAAGACTGCCTTCAAAAACATCTTCAACTTCATTGTAAAAATCGAATTACAATGTAAGAATTGCTCTAACAGATTTTGAACTTTTGTTCATAATCGAGTCGAGTCGAACTTGTGAAATACTAGTAATAATAAAATAAGGAGTATTTTTATTCAATGACAACTTAACTTTAATTAACCTAAACGGAATATTTAAACTCAATAATAATTATTGGAATGTAACACATGATTCTTTATACAAATAATTTCTTATTGACAACATTTTACCGCGGTTGAAAAAAATTTCAAAATTATTTTCATAAGACGTCCATTGTAAGAGTTTATGTTTTTCTTTAGGCAAGAGCGCAAAATGAAGGCAAGAAAAAATTTATTAGATAGGTTTATAGAAACAAAAACATCAAATTATATTAGTAACAATTATCTTAGGAAGAAGCTGGTTTTTATTTATAGAAGTAATCTATAAATAATAAATATTCAATCTAATACATATATAGTTTGTGCTTTGCATCACAACCTAATGTGTATTTCAGCATTTATAGGAAATATATATTACGACTTATGTAACGATTAACGTCAGTCCCTAGGCAGTAGACCATATTTAGAGTTTACGACAACTCTACTGATGCGTGCTATTTCAATTGCATTAGGCTAGTCTGTGATGTAGTCCGCTCTTAAATAAGATTTCGCGCGATTAGGAGATGTACTCCTGCCGAATTGACAGAACGTGGCCACAAGCTGATGTTATTTTTCTCGAACGCGGATAGCGGATATCTTTAACACTATATTGTGTTGTGCTTCTTTAAATTATCTAGACTATGAGATCAATTAGTGTAGTATACGTGTATAAATATTATTTTATCGTGATTAATACATTATTTCAAGATTAAATACATTGCGTTTTCTATAAGAAGCATCCTTTCATTCCTATTGCAACGACAATCGCGATGAATTCTTAATCCTACACGTTTTACATGAAACTTCTCAACCACGAACATTAGAACTGGCCCATACTATAATAACATTACTTTTCTTTGTTTTTATGGTCCCTTTACTGGTTGTTAAAATGTAAGATTTTGCTGTAAGACGTAGGTCTTGATGTATCATACAGTTGCATAACTACCGCTACATATTTAATTTACACAAACGATTTAGAGACTATTACATAAAAACAAAAAAAATACAAAACAATATCAAAAAGAATACTTGTTTAAGTACATCATTTATCACTTTCAGAAAGCAACACGTGACAGAAACTAGCATAAGTTTGGATAATATTTTATGCATTCAGTCAAGTTAAGATCCAAATCTAATTCCTCTATATACATATAGTTTTCACCCAAGACGGTTTTTGTTCTAGAACTAACAATAAAAAATTATTGTTGCCAAAAAAATCTATACAAATGACAACAGCTATGCGTGATTGAAATTGAATTGTTACAAAATTATTTACAGCGATCGTTGTAAAAAACCGTCAGTCTTAGTTATAAAAGTTATTCAATTGATCCTGCTATACACAATATTGTGTAACTTTGGTAATAGAAACAACAATGTGTTCGTTTATCTTAAGATAAGAGGCAGATAGTTAACTATCTGCCTCCAATAATTTTCTATTATGAAACTAATAGCGGTACCAATAATGCCTTATAAATTATTAAAATTAATTATTAATTTAAACAAATTAATTACCTTTTATCCTTGCAAAATATGGATACCGCAAGAGAATATCCGATACCATACCATTATAAAAATAACTAACATGAATAAAAGACCTACGAACATTTACTTGTATATACAAACTCATACCGGGGTATAGGAAATATAAATATGCACTTAAAATAGATCTAGTTGTATAAATAAATGTTTGAACTAAGATATTTTGACTTATAATGAAGATAAAAATATATACCTATATTTATACATATAAATAAAACAAAGTTTTCGAATAACGAGTATGGCTCTCTTCTACGGGTCTTTATATCAACGCCAGAATCAATAAGAAATCTCTTTAATAGAAATATTTACAATTCATCTGAAATCTATTCAGTTATGTGCAGCTCGTTTTCCCTGCATATAACTCTCCCAACGCTTGGCTGTATTGATTAAAATTGGATCAGGGTCTAGCCCTGCCAAAAGATACAACTGATTGACATGCGTCGCGTGGTAATCCCATCTAGCTATATTAGGGCTTACACCTAGTGTAAAATGCCGTAAGTCGTAGAAGCTACCGCTGCCAGTGTCGAAGATTGGCAGAAGGGTTTTAAGCGACAGCATACCATCGTCGAACATTTTCTTCGCCAACGACAGGGAACTCTCTCCTTCGATCACGTGCAGGTCGTAAAGCCCGAGCAGCGTGTAAATGAAACCGTTAAGCACGAACAGAGGCGGTTTCGTTGGATATTCTTCGTACCTGCCAAGAAACCGCACAAAGCCATTTGAACCCCGACACCTTTTTTGAATACTAAATAATAAGCCACTGTAATCATCACCACTCACCATACATATTTGTCCATCCACATAGCCTTAACCCCACCGGCGGCGCTGGGTACGTCTAACAGGTGAAGTGCACGTTGGGCGGCTCGAAGGTACGTCACATCTTTACTGCGATGGTATGCACGAGCTAGCACCGATATGCCGTGTCCTTGGCTCATTGCCGAGTGCCTATGAATTAGGAGCAGCTAAGTTTAAAAGGAAATTGTTGAAAGCAAAAATATTTAGTTCCATACAAAGTTAAAAATCCCACATTAGCTCCACGCCATGTTTTTCTTGACGGAGGACAAAAAGCTTAAGTGGAAATTGTGTTTGGAGTAATTCAATCACACGATCTTCTCTCCCAATAAGCTATAAACATAGCTTAATAAGATCACGCGAGCTAATTTTTTGATTTTTCGATGCGCGTGCGACATTATGTACTAGATATAGTTGCTATATTCCTATATTATAGTTTGGTTCAAAAGGCATAAATGATCAGAGGTAATTACTATGCTACAAAACAAACAAAACTGTGGGGTGGTGATTTTGGACAATAATCACAGTACAACCTTATGGAGAAAAGGATAGACCGTTTAAGAGTACGTTGATGTCGCAGTTATCCCTGCAAGACTTCTAATATGTATCCTACGGCGGGTATGTGTTACTAGTGTAGTTACTTTATTCATTTTAAATCTAAACAATGCCACAAAACAGTAGTAATACTAACCAGCCCGCTGTAAGGTCGGGCACGCGTGCGGCAACCCGCCTCGTCGCTCGCACCGGCCAGCCGCCGCGCGCCCGCTGCGTGCTCACGAGCCAGCGCGCCGCAGCGAAAAAATGCGCCATATGCTCACTCGTCGACAAACGAACATTTGCCGCGCTGCCTTCGCCCGTCAGAATTAGACTCGATATCTGTAAAAGGCAGCGTGAATCCGATTAGAACGTGACACATTTACAGTTTCATCGCTTTCACCTCGATGTTTGTCTTTCGACAACTGAGCGTTTATTTAAGGCGTTTTGGGCCGCACCCCTCTCTGTGGAATCAGCTGCCAGCAAGGGTATTTCCAAACCATTACGACTTGGGGACTTTCAATAAGAGCGTACATATTCCTAGAAGGGTTGCAACGCATCCGCGGCTCTGCAAGTGCTAGAGATGTCACTTGGCGGAGAACCGCTTATCCTAGGTGAGCCTCCTGCTCGTAAAAACAGTATTTGGTCCGTGTTCCAGCCCTTCTTCCTTCAGGGTACACAACCCAATCAATGCCCTGATTCCACAGGTCAAAAACACAAGTTTTCACAATTTCGCGGTCAAGAGCGAATAAGTCTACTGCACGAGTACCTCAAGGTCTGCGACCACAATTCACAGCCTGGATTGAAAAAAAAATTGACCTAATCATCATTGTAAATTCTTTCAATTTTAAAATCATACTGGGGTGGGCATTTAGTTATAGTTTTAGGGATTTAATAGAGTTGCGAACTCAAAAGAGTGTGCATAATTAGGATGACATAATTTCTTTTTACTTATCGACATATAATCTTTGATAAAAATGACGGCATCAGATCACTGGTTTCAAAAGTAATCCTAGTGCTGACCACGGTCCTCAGAAATGAACGACTGACTCAGAGAGAGCTATATAATCTTTAAGGCTTCCCAACACGGAATGAATGGGTATTGTGAAAATAAAGTATTTGTCACCTTTGCTCTGGAGAGTAAATAGTTTTAAAGATGACTAAACTTGAATATTGGAGAGGCTTTATAAGAAATAGAAGCAAAAATAACTAACCATGAATTTATTTC
Source organism: Delias oraia (assembly GCA_018230265.1). Classification (NCBI taxonomy): domain Eukaryota; kingdom Metazoa; phylum Arthropoda; class Insecta; order Lepidoptera; family Pieridae; genus Delias; species Delias oraia. The sequence continues at coordinate 4,783 of DWCF01001998.1, read as the reverse complement.
TTGGAGATTTTCGCTTCGGTTTGTCAAGCAACGCCCAGCCCTTTTGCATATCTGTCACTAGATCTCGGGTAAGCCGCCGCCATTTATACTCTAATCCAATACCGTAGTATATGTGGTCATCCTGGAAATTAAAATATGCAAACATAAAGATTTATACACAAATACATACAATCTGTAAGAGTATTATTAACTTACTAATGCATATATAAGCTGCATACTGGTCATATAATGTAGGTAGACTGTTTCTTTTTTATCTTTATTCTGTAAGACAACAGTTAGGGATGAGTTTGGTTTGAGGTGCAAATCCAAACTTAGCACAAAGTCCTGGCTGATATTGAGTTTACACCACACTTGGCTGGCGGCTTGGTCAGAGGTGGAAAATCTTATAATATTCGCCTGGATCTCCTTGTCAAATTCTCGAGACATAGTAGCGTCCAAACTAACAATCCAATTTCCTAAGTATTTCTCTCCATCATCTATTATTTTAACCCTCGGTTCTGGTTCAGTGAGGTTCTTGCTGTAATGTGCAAGGCCAAATTGGGCTATTTGCGTGGGATAGAAGAAACCCTTAGGCTCCCACTGTGTTGAAATGGGTACACCTTCTATTCCGCTTATGCATTTCACTCGATCCCTAACTTCTACATTATAGTTCTCAAATGTAGTAAATGTTCCACGAGGGTCATATTTCTTTTTTGGATGGTACACTTTGCTATAACTATGTGACCATTCGAATCTTTCAACACCATCTGCGTTCGATATTTTACCATACACCTAAAAACATTTTTATATTTTATGTTATGTAATTTCTCAATTATGATTATATGAAATAAAATATTATTCATATTATGAAATCAGTATTAATTAAATATTTTAACTGTTTTTGATTTAGAAAAATGTTATGTGATGTCATTTGTAGTACATAAGGTGGATCTAAAATCAAACAAAAGTGTGAAAACAAATATGTAATATGATGATGACAAGAAAACTCTTTATATTCTATGTTGAGCGAAAATGTGTCAATATTTTTTAAGTATAATTAGTGTCGCTATTCATATGTTTGCATAAGATAATTATTAATAAATGTGTTTCTACAAACTTCAGTATGTTATATGTATCTTATCTTCTAAAACTTCAAGAAAGTTCAGATATGCAAGTTACAAGGTAATTTTAAAAATGCAAATGAATAGCAAGATTAATCAGTATATCCCCCATTCACACACATCGCCAATTTCATGATTGACTATGACCAAACAGTATTTGTGGGTAAACTGTAAATTTTTTATTTAAAAAAATTCAATATTACCTCAAAGTACTTGTGTATGAATGAAAAAGGGAAATAGACCTCATCACGATCCCGGCGACACATCAATGAGTACTCCCCATTTATCAGGCATTCAATGTCTTCATTACTGTGTTTGATTTGCTCCTTATTCATCATTGAACCAACTATAAATATTATAAAATTCTAGATAGGCAGATAATGCATCTTATAAGCATAAATAATCTTGTTATGGTTAGAGACACTGTTAATTGATACAAAACATTATTTTATATAAATTGTGTGAAAATAAGCAATTGTAATTAAATTATAGTACAACTGACAGTGTGATGTTTTCAGTTATCCTATTTCTAAATTTATAAACCTAATTATCAATAAATCATTATTATTTACAATAAATATAAAAAAAGCAAATTTACTGGGCCTGAGAGCAATATCTGTGCAGCGACTCCAATACAACATAGCAAGTAGTGCTCCACCACATAATGCTGCTAGAGCCACCCTCATGTTCCACCTTAATAGCATCATTGCTACGACCTAAAATATAGAATATTTTTATATTTTTAACAAATTCACAAAAGTCAATAAACACTTCTTAAAAGTTAGAGCAATAGACCAGAAATTTTGTAAAGGTCTAGATGTCACAACATACTAAACTAGTAGATTATTAAATAACTAATATGTACAAAATATGTTAGTAGATAGATATATAGTAGTAGTATGATGTAGTAGATGTTAGTAGATACTTGTAACAAGCAAATCTTTGAAGTAAATAAATAATAAGAAAACTTTTCAATTATTGATTTGAGATTTTAGATATGCAAATATGCAAATTTTGAAAAAAATTGGTTAAAGTAAATAACAATTATATTATGGTCTAATAGTTTATGTTTCTACATTTATATTCATTTGAAATTTAAAAGCAGATAGAAGATATCTTGCACTTACTTTAACAACTGCTTATGACAAATTCTGGATATAAAAAAAGCTCAAAATATAAAAAAAACATTCTCTGTTCCACTTCTTGAATTATTTAATTCAACGATGACTATTGTTAAATTAAAATATCTGTAAGAATCTTATATATGTAACATAGGCTAATGTTTATTTATGTGCTACTAGATCGACCATCTTAAAGGTGGAAAAGTTTTAATATAGTCTAACCACTTACTTTTTACTAAGAGTGCCATTCGAGTGGGCCAAAAAGATTACAATCACAATAAGATATAGGAAGTTTATTGGCACAACAAACTACGAAGATATTGAATAAACATTAAATGCTATTGGGCCTATTGGCAGCATGTTATCCTTACGATATTCTATATAGTAAGAAAGTTTGCATGTTTCATATTTTAAATAATCTTATTTTGAGCATTCTCACTTCAAGTTCACACTTCAGCGATTATGTTCTAAAATAAATAATAAATACTTCAATATTTTTTTTAGCTTTTGCAGCTCTGAGTACTAGCTGTTTCGAGTATATTTTTATTTTTCCTTACATAAAATAGTGGAAATTGTACTCATATTTAAAAATAATTTAGAAGGACAATTTGACTGTGGATGGAGTTACATTTGACGGTAAAATTTAGAAGAAGAGATCATTACCTAGTTATTCCTCAAAATGGCAACTGTCGGAGAATAGATTTTGAAGGAAAAAAACAAACCTAATCTCAAAAGTGGAGTTTTATCTATTATGTGCAAAGGTACTAAGTGTACATTTAGATGATGCAAGATAAACCCACGTATAGGTATACATACATTACACATGCCATGCCTAGCCGTTCGCAAGACAAACCACTCCCACACACAACGGCCGAGGAAGTAGTATCGCTCATTCGCGGCGCCCGACCGCGAAAATCTCCGGAAACAGACGCGATTTCTAGTAAAGTACTCAGATGCCGCCCGCTACACCTGGTGGGACTCCTAGTTGGAATATTCAATTTTTGATAAATGCGCCTTCCCGACGCAGTGGCGAGAGTCGATTGTAATAGGTATTCACAAGCCAGGCAAGCCACGGAATATCCCGACCAGCTACTGGCCAATCAGCCTTCTCAGCACTCTCCGCAAATTGTACGAGAAAATCATAAACGCCTCCTAGACGTTGTCCTAGAGAGGAAACTTATCCGCGACGAGCAGTTCGCATTTAGGCCCGCTCCGTACACCGTTTGACCTAACACATACTACAAGGTATGTGTAGGCCCAGGCGCCACAGGTCAACGGGAGCTCTCTTCTTCGACATAGCGAACGCGTTCGACAAGATTTTGCACAACGGCTTCTTTTACAAGCAATACACCACCCAAGTGGTCGTTCGCATAATTCACGAGTTCTTAGCTGACCGCTCCTTCGGATACCGAGTAGAGGGAGCTCTCTCCGCCCCTCATCCTATACTAGCCGGTGTCCCACAGAGCTCGGTTCTGTGACCGCTCCTATTCTCGCTGTACACCAGCGACATTCTATTCTTGCTTGAACTTGGTCTATTCGTCGACGCTACGGCGCTCTACACGACGCACCTCGATAGGAACATCATCGTGAAGAGACTCTAACCGCAACCACGGATCTAGATAGGATATCTGGTTTCGGCTCTGGGGAATACAACTTAACCCCGTAAAGAGCGGGGCGATAATGTTCGCCAAAGGCCAATCGAGCGGGGCCACGATCTGCCCAAAACCTTAACGTTATACGATCTCCCAATCCCATGGTACAATCAAGTGAAATACCTAGGAGTCACCCTCGATAGGGGGCTGACCTTTAGGAAACACATTCCATAAGTCCGCACAAAGGCGACCTTCGTTCTATCTTGTCTTCACTCTCTTAAACAAAAAAAGCAAACTGTCCCTCAGACACAAGCTCACCCTATACAAAATGTGTATCCGCCCGTGCATGACCTACGCCAGTGTAGTTTTTGCACATATAGCACCGAGTCACACTGCGCGATTACAAGTGATCCGCATACAGGTGACTCGCATAAATCAAGACTGGAGCACCCTGGTACGTGCGAAAGGTGGACCTCCACTTTGACCTAGAGCTCCCGACAATAGCCGAATGGATGAAACAGGCGACTGAGCGCTACTACGACAAGGTCTAGACCCATTTCAACCTAATCGTACGCAATAGAGTTAAATACATTTCCGCCCCGACTAGACAAAGGCGCCCGATACATGACCCAAAAGTCCGCGAGAAGCTGCAGAGGCCTTATGCCGACAGAATTAATGATTAAAAAAAAATACATACGCCATCGTACGTTCGAAATGGAAACCGAACATTTAAACGGAGTTATTTATAGATTGATTAAATATAAATATAACTATACGGATATAGGACATACGGACATAGTAAGATCTTTTCCTCATAGTCTGTGAAAGTTTTAACAATGAACAAAAAATTTATTTATTATGTGAGAACATATATTTATGTACATTTATAATCCTCTGATGACACACCGACTTTCAGTACTGACAATACTATTTAATTGGAATATATATTTTTAATGGCATATTCCCGTAT
>DWCF01001997.1:0-26428 GCA_018230265.1 Delias oraia | reverse complement strand
ATATATTTTGAATTCATGAATATTATGTAAATTCTTGGTTTTGCAGTTTGTGTTTGTGATTCCTCGGCTTAGCAATGATACCATTTCGTTTATAATGTTTTATAACAAAACTTATCGAATTTTTAGTCCACGATATAGGTGTGTATGGGTTTTTATCACCTTTTTCGTTATATATAAAAACGAAAAAAGAAATGTCAAGAATATTTGTTGTGTCATCACAAGATATCTTTATCAACATTGTATCATGAGATATCATTTCTTTTTCTAATATCGTACATTTTCTCAATTGTGTCATTTTAAGGGTTAAATATAATTTGTTAGAAAAATATATTATATTAAAAACTATAATAAACAATATTTAAAAATTAAAAATTCAATCAATCTATATTATTTGAAAATCATTAAATTGAAACTTTAAATAAAGAAAAACTTGACATATCAATACAAGCAAATATTATAAATAATTTATTCAGGTATATATTTGTTTTGGCTTTAGACTATTTCTTCACAAACGACATCGGACAGCTTCTCTATCGGCTTTTGCCCATATTGTAATTCACCCTTCACTTCTTCGATACTTTGCTAAAGTTAGGCATTTTCTGCGATTTTCCATAGTTAAGCTTATAAGAGTCATCTTGAGCACTTTGGATTAAACATATGCCTCAATTACCTTTTTTTATCCGATTTTTGTTCTGTATTGTATATGGTAGTTTGTTACAATTTCGTCCTATATAATCACGTAAGGGATAATCCTTGTCTTGCACTTATTAAGAGATCCTGAATGTCTGGCTAACAGGTCGTATTAATACTAGCAAATAAAAGGTCATTTGATTATATCTCTCTTGACGAAACATTTAAATAAAAATTAAGATAATTCTGTACATTTTTATTAAAGTATAAAACAATCTAATATTAAATGCTTTTTACTTCAAAGCGAATAAAATAAATTTATAAAAAACAAATATGGTTAATTTTTTTTATATTATAAAGAGTTAATATTAAAATGTCAATAATACATAGAAATAAAAGAAAAATAGAAACTTTTCTTGGTAATGATGTAATACCTTATAAATCATATAGTAATATTACAAGTATAAAATTCAATGATATCTTTTGATGACTCCATGTAAGAAAATGTATACATTTACTTATTTAAATAAAATTTTTTATATGACGTGTAAATTAAACAAACAAATTCATTAATTTTAGTTGATAATCAATACTTGAGGAAATACATTTGTCTTAAGATTGTACTATAATTAAATTATTACTTTTATATTTTACTCAAATTTATTATTTTACCATCTTTTGTCAAGATTATGTGTAAAAAATCAAAACTACACGACTTAAAATATTTAATTTGTAAAAATGAACAATTTCAAAACATATTGTATTTTAATTTTTTTCATTTAAATATTTACTAGAAATAGAATTTATTGCTTTGGATTATGTAAAATCTATTTTAAATAGTATAATAAAAATAGGGATTTAATAATAAAAATACAAAAAATTGTCTTACATTTACTATTAATGAGGTTCTCACGTGCTAGCAATTACTGGTGTTTTAGATTAGATTTGTCCTCGATATAAGTTTAATAAGAAAAATTATCGAATTAAACAGAAAATTGTATTGTATAGATATTAATGTAATAAATAGGCTGTCTGTTATAGTAAGTTGTTTTATGTGTATAATAAAATGAATTATTACTTAAAATATATTCATTTTCTGTAAATTTATTTACCTAATAATTTTATTATAAATTTACTAATCTAAGTTGCTAGTATGTCTAACAAATATTTTTAATCGTATCCAATAAGACTTAGGAAAAAGTACAAAATGTAAATTATAAGAGAAATTACAAAACTTATTATATAGGAAGTCACAATAGCTATAAAAAAGATAATAAATCTAAGTGTAAGCATAAACATTCTAAGACTCAGTATAGGTGTAGGCACCCTTCTTACATTGACAAGTGATCTATTTTTCATAAAACTGATTGTAGGCATTGAGTTCAAAAGGGTAAGTTTTTAACTAAAAAAGGAGTTATCAACAGACAGTTTTGATTTATACATTTTGAAGTTTATTATACACCTATAATGTAAACTAATTATAAGCAACTTATAAATTGTAATTTTTACATATGTTAACTTATCATTTTGTTATTTCTTATAGTGTAGAAGTCTAAGACATATTTTTGTAAAACAATAATCATAACGCAATTTTATTTCTCAGTTGTAAAACATAAAATTACGATAACTTCTTAATAATCTGTCTGTTATAAAAAATGATACTCTTTTTTTATGCAATATATTCTGCCCCAAATTACTACATAAGATTATCAAATTCTAATCAAATGCTATGTAGACATCAAGGAACTGTAGTAGCCTCTGATTTCTATTCTCCGATTTTATTTGAATTTACTCAAACAAGCAAAGGAGATTTATTCCTTAAAGATATTATAAAGAGAAAGAATCTTACTACAAGTAATGGTAATATTGTTTTAGAGCGACCAAAAGGAGCTTTTTCAACTTCCTTTGAAATTGTTTACAATGGAAAGCAGAACTTTTACATAATGAAAGATGATAAATGCCTAGAAGTAGAAAATATTCCCCAGTCTCCTTTTTTAACTAAAATAGGATTTAAAAAGTGTTCTAATAACCAAAACCAGTCTTGGGATGTATTACTTAACGGAGATAAGAAGGTGTTAGTAAGACATGCTTATATACCTGACAAAAGATTCCATATGAGAAGACACAATCACATTTTTATTGATAAAACTAACCCACAAATAAAAAAACATTCTTCCTTTATGGTCTATCATCCAGAGATAGAAGAAGATTATAATTTGTCTAATGTACATGATATTCCACTTAAAGTAGGAGAGTATTATGATATTGCACAATTTGTTAATTAAAATCTTCTATTGTAGCTACGTGTGTAGTTCCAATTTCTTTTTCATAAATTACTTTTATAATGTGCCAACAAAATTTATTATTGCAGGAACACTTAAAACCACTTTTACATTTTATAATTTTGGCATTATCTACAATGAAAAATGTTACTTTACAATAAGACATTACTTTTAGTGTAGAAGAAGTAACCTTATTTATGTCTTCACCAATTAACAAATAAATTTCAGTTTTATCTAGAGATTGGATAATCATATAATGGGAGGCATAATAAAAAAACGAGATTTATGTAACAGATAGTGTTATCATGCAAGCAAATGCAAATTTTTTACAATAAATAAGCCTTGGGAATTATCTTTAACTTAGATATATATAATATATTTTTATTATTCATTATCTGTTGTATATTATTTATATTCTTAACTTTTTTTTAGTTTTGTATCGCTCAGATATCGTCACATAGAGTAATCTTATTAAAAATGTTTTAAATAATAATGTATATCAAATTTCAAAGATATATTTCGTTATTTAAAAGTGTTGTTACTAAAAAATAGAAACAAGAAGTATAATGTTTTTTTTAGATTATATAAAATATAATCATATAGGAATATTTAAAATATAGGCAAATGTGATACATTTTAAACAATATTATATTAATACATTATACAGATAAATAATAATCTAAAATATTTATTCTTTATACTTTCTCTTCTATTTTATTAGTAATCTTAACACCATAGTCGTCATATTTTTCATCTTCAAGTCTTGACATAAAAATACCCAATTGATAAAGTAGATACATGTCTTGTATAGCGAGATAAGAAATGTATATCACTGCTATAATAATACCCAAAAAGGACCTTAAAGTAAACAAAATCATTAAAACTGCAGCAAAGGCAAGTTTAAAGACCAAAGCAACTAAAGTAAACTTGTACAACTCTTTCGCTCCAGCTACATAACAACCTAATGCAAGAAAGTAAGCTAACATAAATGAGATAATGAAACAACAATTCATGATTTTTCTAAAAAAATTAAACTTGTTGTTATATTCACTACCAAAGATTAAGAATAGAGGGAAAAAGTTAAAGAATCCACTTACTAGTAAAAACTTAATTATATCTGCGATATGAATATTGTATATATCCGAAGGAAGATTTTTACCCAATTTAGATTTCTTTATCGAGTGAATAGTATCTGTTACTTTTTGTTCTGCCATTTCAGTTTGTGCAAGTGCTTGTTCTGAAACTTTGTCTGTCATTGAGGGAGTTTAAGTTTGAATTAATTTAAATTAACGGTTACCAATCACAAGAATAACCTCCTTTACTAGAAAGGGGTAAATTTTAAATAATGGGTAAATAGTTAGACTGATTAAAATTAAGCATGTTTGTTAAATTGATGTTTGAATCTACAAATACGCGCATTTGTTTACATGCTTATTAATATAAAAAATTTCCCAATAAATTTTATTGAATAATTTTAATTTAGTAAATCAAATTTTTTTAAAATAATTATATAACTTAAGCATATTATCTGATTTTTTTAGATCACTTTGTTATTTTACTTATTTGTAATTGTGTCATTTAGATTATTTTACGCCTGATCAAATTAAAACGTCTATATTATAAAGCACTGTTTGATCGAAGCCAAAAACTGTAATTTAAAAGAAAAAAAGAAACGAAAAAAAAACGCATATAAATTTTTACAAATTACTGAATATAATCAAATTTATACGTTTATATAACCAAGGTGATACAGTATATTAATACAGAAATAAATAAACTAAAGATTATAATTTCAATAAAAAATATTAATTTTATAAATTTAAAACTAACAAATGATTTATGAAAAGGCAACTAGTTATAAAAAAATTCTAATTGAAAATATAATACAAAATCTTAATTATACAATATAGTAACACAAATGCTATTAATTAAAAATTTATTAGTCTGTAATTATAAACGACAAAGAAATTTATAGAGTATTTTAATAATTTACATATGTACAAAGTATATTTTTTAGACATTTATTGTACCTTTACATAATCAGATACAGGCTCAATATCCTCTATAGTTTCTTCTATTGTTTCTATAGGATTTAAACACATATTTTCGATTTTTGCATTAGTTAGCACATCAATACTAAATTTTTGTTGTTTCATATGAATCATTAAGATTTTATTCCACCATTTTGCAGCATTTATATCTTTTGATATCCCAAGACCTTTGTCGTAAAATACAATAATATATTTCATAGCAACACAATGCCCTTTAACTGCGGCTTTTATGGCGTATTTAAATGCTAAATAAAAATTTGAAGCTGTTAATTCTTTTTGTTCTACTAGTGTTTGTGCTATTTTTAGTTGTGCATCAATATTTCCGTTAAAGGCAGAACTTTTATAAAAACTAAATGCTTTTTGTATATCTATCTGTGTCTCAAGTTCTCCTGTTTCATAACACTGTGCTATCTTATATTGACAATTAGGACATTCATTTTGTGCACCTTTATAATAAATTTTAAAACAGTATTTAACATCTGCGAGAATGTCATCAGTCGTCAGTTGGTATTCTAAATATCTACCGTAGTCATAACAAACAAACGGGTATATTCTTGAAGAAATATTAACACCAATATGTAAATAAACAACAGCACTTTCTATTCTAAAATCTACATCAATATCATTTTGTAATAAAATTGTTCCGTAGGTATGTAATCCTTGTACAGATCCTAATTTGGCAGCACATCTATAAAATGTCAAAGCTGTATACTTACTTTTTTGGCATCCTACTCCTTTTTCATAACATTGAGCTAATCTAAATGTTCCGAAAGGCGAACACATTGTTGCTGATAATTCATAATGTTTTACTGCCTCATACTTATCAATAGGTATATTAAATAGCCCATACTCCAATGCAAATCCATACGCAGATATAACTTTTCCAATCAATTTGGGCTTTTTCATATAAAATAGATAATTTTTTACATAGTGCGTAAATTTCTCATTAATTAATCTATAAAATTCATCGTTAAAAGTTCTTAAATGCTCTATATCATCAAGCGGGTTTTCTGTAATAAAACTACTTCTCATTAGTCCATTTTCATCTTCGTAAGCAGTAATGTATGAGGTTAAAAAATCACAAAATGTTTGTATAGAATCTAATTGAATCTTTTCGTTGTATGTTTTAAATATTTTTTTTTCTTGTCTGTATCTTGGTCCATTCATCTGAGACTAATCCTTACACTGTTAAATAATTTATAATTATTTTTTCATAAAAGGAGATGACTGGTCACATTTTGTTTGGTAGTTTCAGTCCCTTTTTATGTTTCAAAATTTTTAAAACAACTTTAAATTTTTTAAAACGCCAATAAATTATTTAAGTCTTTAAAATTAAATATACTTTACAGAATTTTTTCTGTTAAAAGTTAAATGAGTTTTTTTAAATTATTTTTTTAATTAAATTTTGATTCAAACATAATTACTATAATGATTCAAAAGAAAAAATTTAAAGTGGATGTTAAAGTTATATTTAAAGTTATGTAAGTTTTATGAATATTATGAAATAAACTAATTTGATACGCTATAATTTCTTATTATGACAAAAAAAAAGAAACCTCATAGCTATTTTAGTATATTATTAAAAATTATATGATTTGATTAACTATGTAAAAATAATAATGTAATTATCTTCACATATCGAAAATAGATGTAATTTCTTAATAAATTTTTATACTACTTTAAAAAAACTAAAATTTCTTTAAAATACAAATCTACACTTATTGTTATAAAAATGTATATATAATTATATAATTGAACATCGTTGTATACTTAATTTGTCAATTATTTACATAATTATTTAATTAAATATATTTTACTCAAACTTTTATTGTTTTTTTAAAAAATATTTCGTATTTAAAATATTCAGTTTAAATATTTAATTTAGTTGACAATTACAATGAATTTTATTTTCAGTATTTTTACATTATCTTTTAATTTTTTGAAAATAAAGTGGTTTTAAGATATATATTGCTACGTCATACCCTAATCATGATTTTATTAATAGGACTGTGTCTCTTTATCTTAATTCAGTGTGAAAAAAAAGATGACAAGGATTTAAGCATTGTCGAAAAAAAATCGAAGTACTGTAGGAAACAATATAAGGCACTGGTAAAATTAAAAAAAGCAGCAAGAAAGTTTTGGCATCTGGCAAAAAAAAATAAGCACTTTACAAATGCATTAAAATATGAAACAAAAAAATTGAAATTGGATAATGACAAGCGAATCTATAAAACGTGGCTTAAAACTATCATTGCGCGAGCACTTAATCAAGAAATGTTAATACATGCAAAATCTGAACATGTTTTTTTATTTATTTCTCCGAACTCAAGGGCTTTTTACTTGTCAATGCAGTTCATCAGTCAATTTATTAATTTTACTGATAAAAAAAACGATCCAATTATTTTTGCTTTAGTTGAAGATTTAGTTGATACTATTATACCGCATTTTAGTAGCAAAGTAGGCGAGCTTCCAACTTTGGATTCTGATAAATTGAGGCTGCTTTTTTCTAAGACAATACAATTGGGGAAAGAATTGAGTAGACTTGATTCAGAAATGATGATTTTGAAGTATCTGAAGATAAATGATCAATTTAGATTGGATGATGCTAGAGATAAATTAAGAATTGAAAGAAATAATCTAAAATTGGAAAGAGTGTTTAATGTTGATGATTTGTGCTATAATCACGGTTTAAGTACTAATTTATTATATAATGACAATTATATTGATAATTTACACACAAACTCCTGTAATTTATATTGGGTGGATTGTCAGGCAAAGCAAAGTGTAGCAGTTTAACGCATGCAGTTAATAATAAAGTGTTTTACTAAATTAATAATATGGTTTTTTTAATATTAACTACAGTAATATAATAATGTAAAGTAAGGTTTTATTTAAACAATGTAAGAATCGCATTATTTTACAATTATTAATTTATGAGTACTTAAAACTTAAGTAGAATCAACAATAAACATATTAGCCATGTTTATGGATTAAGCTGGTATGAATTTAAATCTTTGAACATTCATCGTATTCTTCGTTTCTTAACATTATATTTTTCATAAATCTTTCAATAATATGTTGTATCTGTCAAAGTCAAACCGATACATTTGACCTTTAATACATAAGAAAAACATGTCAATATACTTGTCGTAAACATTTCATGCTACGATTGTTTATTGACTTTTGACGTGTCTAATATTATTAATCGTTTAAAATTTAAATAATTTACTTCTGAATTAAGGTGAAAGTTTACAATAAAGTATTTATTTACAACAATACTATTAGGAAATAATGAAATAAATTGATTTTACTATCTATTACATGACTTAAATTTTAATACTTATTTGTAATAATTATCAAAAAAATCGAGAGTTTTAGTTAATTATTTATACAAATAAATCGATAAAATTTTTTATTCTTACGGTTAAAAATCTAAATTATTATATCAATTAACAAGGCTAGGTTTTAAATATTATAAAAAGACAAGTAAGATATTTTAGTAATATTTGAGCTATTGTTAAAAGCAATTTTGTATAAGGAGAATTTAATCCATTAAGAATAATTCTTGAGTTTTAATTTAGATCTTTATTGAAAAAGGTTAAATCTCCTTTTCTTTGAAGTTTCATTAATCAATAATTTGAGGTTAATATCTTAGATAAACCATACGACATATAATGCAGTTTACGACAAATTACAAGTTAAAAAAATTAAATCTATTAAATTTGACTACTATTTGTATTTAATCGATCAACTGGATATTTTAAGTAATGTTTTAATAAAAAAAACATACAAACAATGAAGTCTTGCTTCTTACATGTCTAATAAGAATTAATTGTTTTTATTTAAACTGATATTTTTTAAAACATGAAGATATAAAGAATGTTCTCTAAAAACAAAACCAAAAATAGTAAGTCTCTATAAAATCAACTCTATCAATTATATTATTTTAATTAATTTTGTCAACCGATATATATTTAATGTAATATTTCATACAAAATAACTTTGTGAATGCATATTCGAAGTAAAACAATTATTTGTAAATTTCAAGATTCAAGATAATAAATCCCAGAGTGTAATCAAAACATACATTTTGAGTATCAAAAAAACATGTGTCTGTGTCAAATTTGTATAAACATACAATTTTATCTTTCTTGATTTAAACCGTTGGGGTAATGAAATTCAATAATCTAAGTTTAAGGGTGTTTTATGTTTGTTAATATTATAAAAAATAACCGCTTTCTTTTTCTATATTCAATTTGATCGTTGCATTATGATTATTCAAAACTTTTTAAAGGGCTTTGAACTGATTAAAATCTTTTGTGATATGGTGTGTGTAAATATTTTTGTTGTAAAAATATCTATGCTTATTGATTTTTAAGTATAACTAAGTTAACTTAATGGTATCTAAAGAGAAAACTAATTTATAAAATCCTTTATTTAGGTTTTATATTAGTATGCACTAAAATTTAATCTTAGCCAGAATAGAAATTGGTTTTAGCTCATTTTAATAACTATTGTTTTAACAATACAAATGTTGAATCTAAAGACCTTTTAAAGGATTTGAAAAATTGTTGTTAGCCATCAAAAACATTAATTTTAACTTAAACAAACTTCTTAATCTTTAATTCTACGACTAAGCATTAAATAATTTTTTATGTGCCATTAAAAATGAGATAATCATGATATCAAGACGTTGCAATTAAACATATATTCTTAAATTTTAAATAGACAATGTTGTTTTTTTCTATTTATTTTTAATAAGTTAACGGTTTTTATATTATAACGACAAGTATCTTATTAATCTAACCCCTCAATAATATGTTAGAACTTAATAATCTTGTATTTATTAAAAAAGTAGGAACCGGAGCATTTGGAAAAGTATACTTAGTTTCTCTGAAGAAACAGAAGCCAGTTTATTTTGCAATAAAAATATTAAATAAAAGGAAAATTCTGAGAATGCGACAAGCTGATCAACTTGAAAATGAAATAAAAGCACTTCGTACAGTTAACGGTCATGTATTTATTGCTAAACTTGTTAGTATTGTACGAGATACAAAAATTATAGGCTTAGTAATGGATTATATAAGCGGTGGCGAATTATTTTATTGGTTAAGGAGATTGCGAAAATTTTCTGAATACGCTACGCTTTTTTATGCTGCAGAAATTTTAATTGCTTTGGAGTTTATTCACAAAAAAGGCTTATTATACAGAGATTTAAAACCAGAAAATATTTTGTTAACTCCTTCTGGTCATATTAAACTAACAGACTTTGGTTTTGCAGTCAAAGATACAGAGAAAAGTCATATAATTTCTGGAACACCGGAATATATGTCTCCTGAGAAATTATTGAATGAAGACGATGGCGTAGAAAGTGATTATTGGTCTTTTGGTATTATACTTTTTGAGATGTTTACTGGAGATCCTCCTTTTTATGATAATGATACAAATGTAATATATAGGAAAATACTTGAGAGTGATATTTATATACCGCAATATGTAGGATATGCAGCAGCAGATCTTCTTAGTCGGTTATTACGTAAAAAACGACAAGAAAGATTGGGCTATTGGGGATTTGAAGATATTAAAAGACATGTCTTTTTCAATTCAGTTGATTGGAAACACGTTGATGACTATGTTTTGACACCTCCTATTAAACCTAATATGTATAAATCATCGGACTATGCCTATGTAGATGACCAAGAAAGTCTTGACGAACCAGAGGAGATCGTATCTAAAAAACCCTATGAATATATAAAATTTTATGAATAATTAAAAATGTTTAATATTTTTTTATAATAGTGCCGTTACATTAATATATTTTTTAGCCCCATGAATACTCAAACACTTTTTAACAATGATTATATAAATCTAATGGATCTTTGTGAAAGCGATCCTGAACTAGCTAATAATCTTATTTCTAATACATCAGATTATCCATTTATTTATTATAAATCTTTTTTTGATATTCCGTATATTATATTTACTAACAGTTCGATGAAATCAAGCAATATTAATAAAATTATTGGTGTGAAAGGAACGATAATCAAAACAGGACCTGTGTTATTAAAAAACACAAAAATGGAGTATACATGTTTAAAATGTAATTTTAAAGGCTTTACAAACGATATTGGAGATACTAAAACGAAAAATTATATGTGTGAGTCTTGTAGTTCCAACACTACCACGAAAAAGGAATGTTTAGATGAAGCAATTAAAACACAAACAATACGTGTACAGAATATAGGAAACACATGTAATATGGCTGATTTGTATGAAATTAATCTAGAAGGCGAATACGCTGGTAAGTTTCAAGCAGGAACAGAAGTAGTCTTGTGTGGTGTATTAAAGATAAAATGGAAAACACTAAAAATCAATGAAAATATTTGTACTTCGTTATACATTCATTGTTTGTATATTGCAAAATCTGAAGATTCGGTAGAGAACAAATCAATTGAACTAGAAGAGTTTTCCCATTTTTATGATAAAACTTATTTTGAGAGGAGAAAATTTCTAATAGATTCTTTAACTAGTGATATATATGGCTATTCTAACGTTAAGTTGGGATTGCTTTTGGTTATAGGAAGTCAACACAAGGAACCTGCAAAAGGATGCAATTCATTAAGACACATTTCACACGTTTTATTGCTGGGTGACGCGGGTACAGCAAAATCACACTTTTTAAAAATAGCTTCAAAACTAGTATCTCCTTCCGTTATGACTAACGGAACAGGAACAAGTAATGCAGGACTAACCTCTTGTGCTGTTAAACAAGGTAAAGATTGGTCTTTAGAAGCAGGTGCTTTGCTGTTAGCAGATCTTGGCATCTGCTGTATTGATGAATTTAATAAATTAAAAATTAACGAAAAAGGTGGGTTGCTAGAGGCAATGGAACAACAAACTTTAAGTATAGCCAAGGCAGGTATATTATCAACTTTAAATGCAAGATGCTCTATTATCGCCGCTTGTAATACTAAGTATCAGTTTGATAAAAACAAAACTGTTTCCGAAAACACTTTGATAAGTACACCTTTAGTAAGTAGATTTGACTTAATTTTTGGTATGTTTGATATAAAAGATAAAAAGAAAGATGAAAATATAGCTGATAAAATTCTCGGAAGAAACAATTGGAATCTAGTCGATGATAAATTTAATAATTTTTCTTCTTGGAGTACTATGAAATTAAAAAAGTTTATTAGTTTAGTAAGAAAAAAAGATATTCAAATTGACGAAATAAACTCGAACATTCTATTAAAGTACTATTTAACTAAGAAAAAAAACGAAGGACCTTCTGAGTTTAATACTGTACGGATGTTAGAAGGAATGGTAAGATTAACCGAAACTCATGCAAAACTATTAGGAAAAAATAAAGTGGATGAAGAAGATGTACTGAGTATTATTTTATTATTAGAAACAACTGTAAATTCTACATCTAAGATATCATTACAATACGACGAACTTTTTACTAATCAAAATATTTTCGACGAAGCTAAAAATTATATTAAAAAAATATATTTATTGGATACACTATAGATTAGAAATAATTGATTTAAGTTGAACAAGTAAACCATCAGGGAGATGTTCATGCTGTAACAGTATGTTATGTAATTCATCTTTTACAGGGCTTAAAATATCGACACACTTTTTTAACACTTTTAAGCCTAAATCGTTATCAATAACATCTTGAAAATTAAATAGAAAAAAATTTCGGACTAATTCGACGTCAAAACTTACAAGTTTTTGAAATGTGTAATTTCCAATTTCATGTGCAAGTAGAAACTCCCCTTCTTTAGAAAAATATTTTGATATTTGTTTTTTATGTGATAAATTGGTTGAAAAATTGAGTAAAGTTTGTATTGTGTAGGCTCCATGCTTAGATGCTGAAATTGCAGCTATATCATAATCCAGGTAATCGTACAATTTCTCGATTTCTTCTCCAGACATTATTTTTATAGCTTCTTGCATAATTTTATTAGATTTGCTCCCCACTGCCAATTCTTTAGAATTTGTAAATACAAAATCTGTATTTCCACTTGATATACTTACAGTCATATCATGTAAATCATTCTTGCTTAATGTCGACTTCATATTATTAAAATATTCAACTGTTTCAAAAAATCGTTTTTTATTGTAGATGATGTCTTCATTTAATTTAGGTATCTGTATTTCACTTTTTTCTTTATTTAAGTACAATATTGTTGGCTCTATTTCAAAAAATGTTTCAGACAAAATCGGCGACCAATTACAAAACTGTTGAAATGAAATATCATAGTATTTTAAATATTGTCTATAAAAAGAGATTGCATCAATTTCACTAAAAAAATAGATTAACATATCTTCTTGTTTTCTTTCGTAATATTTAATACGTAAATCAAATCTTAAATTTGTTAAAAAGAAATCTTCAATCTTTACATAATTTAAGTTTTCGTTAAAAGGGCAAATATTGTTTGAATTTTTGTAAGACTCATCATTGTCATAAAAACCATTAAAAATTATTGAGTCGTCTGTTTCATAAAAATCAATACCTTTTACTGAAACTGTTTTTTCATTTTGCCTTATTTTTTCACCAGGTAGTTTTAGTTTAATTAATGTCGAAGGTTTTTCAATAGCCAAGTTTTTCATATCAAAACACTTTTAATTTTATTATATATTTTTTCCCCTTAATTTTGCATTGGTGCCTTTTTATCAACCCGTCTATTTTACTTACAAATTAAAACCTGCATATTGAACAAATTAAAACCCATATCTTTTTTTATATAATGTGCTTAGTACCTCTTCAGAAATCTCTTCTCGATAATCAGTAGACTCAAATTCTTCTCCATCAAAATATTTTTCCAAATTTTGTACTATTTGCTCAATAATATTTTCATATTCTTTTTTTTCTTTGTTTTTTTCCAGAAAATTTTTACATGCGGTGTTTAAATTTGATTTTAAGAAACAGTTGGGAAGCTGAAAATTTGCCTCTGTAGGAACAAAACAGGTAGTTTTACTAAAATCGTCGTTTATATAATAAGTTTCTAATGGTCTAAAGTTTTCTACTAATTTATAAATATTATCTACTGTTATATCACAAGCTTTACGCAATTTATGAATCTTTTCTTGATGGTTCATGAAGGGATGAAATTATTTAAATTTAGTCAAAACTCGAATCTTTCCGTAAATGCTTTGTATAACTTCGGTAAAAACAGCATAGAATTTAAAATTTATTAATATTCTACAGCCGTTAGCTTTAAGTAAACAAATAAGTTGATTCTTATGATAAATATAATACTAGTCAGTAAACATATTAATCTGATAAGGAACATTTTGTTAAATGTGCTGTCAAAAATATACGCGCCAATATACTGTAAATTAAATGTATTTAGTAATTAAGTCTAAGAGAATATACATAAATTATAGTTGTTAAAATAAGAAAATAAAAAATTTGTTTTAATATATTATTGGTAATATTTTTTTTATCACTTTAACAAAATTATCCATATTAATAATATAAAGCAAAGTATATTTGCACAGGTTTTCACATCTTTTATATCAATTAGAATGATATAATATAATAATCTGTTTAAATTAGTATATAATGACATGTTTTTTATCGTCTTTTATTAAAATTATTTTTAGTTTAATAATTTAGTTTCAAATTTAAGTTATCTTACAGAATACTCCACTATGAAAAAATACAATACTATTAGAATTAATTAAAATATTTTAACCATTAAAATTGTAAAATAAGTAAAAAAATTACACTTAGGATATATAGATTACTTTTATCTAGTCTTACAAATAAAAGAATTTTTTTATTTTTTACCCCTATTTTTGGAAAAAAAGACAAATTATAAATATCTCAAAAACATACTTTTTACGTTGTCAAAAACATTTAAATGTATTTAACAATAATTTTTGAGTATGAATGTGTATAAATTAAGTTTATTTTTGTCATTTTTTGGATTTTTAAATTAGAATTTCTTTTTGTTCTTCTTTTTACAAGGGAAAAAATAGACTAAGGAGATGGTCTTAAATGGCTAATACATTAATAACATAAAAGTCAAAGAAGTGCGTTCCAAAAGAACCTTCAGTTATAATATAATAGACACATATTACTACCCGTTTTAAAAACGGGGCGTTGCATCTAGTATATTATATCATAAAATAGAATCGTAATTATAATTTTTACCTTTTTGTCTAAAAAATATATTTAACGTTGCATTAAAATGACAATTTTTATATTTGACTTGTTGTTAAATTTTCATTGTTACAAATCTTGTATCAAAACGCAACTTCTTACACCAAATAAACTTAATTTATAACATAATATTTTGCTATTTTTACCCCATGGATGAAAACCAATATCAATCTTGTAACGAAGACAAATGCAATAAAATATACGATTTTGTTATGTCAATGAATAAGTCAAAAAATATAAGAAAAGGTGTTAATGAAGTTACAAAATGTATCAACAAAGGAACTGCTAAATTTGTAATAATTGCTGTTGATGCTGAACCACCAGAGATTACATTTTCATTACCTTTGCTTTGTGAAGATAAAGGCATAGAATATATCCATATTTCATCCAAAAGATCATTAGGAAAGGCCTGTGGGATTGAAAGGCCGGTAATTGCTTGTTGCATCTATGTGTCAAAAGATCAAGAAGGATTAAAAATCGAAGAAAGGATTAAAGAACTAATAAAATAAATTTTTAAATTTTTAAATTAACTGCTAGACCAATCTAAAAAAAATTTACATTAATCTATATTCATCGTTGTTGTGTGTTACTACTTTTTATCTCTAAAGATAATAAATGTCATTTTAGTCACTTTTGCTCCTTTTTTATTATTGGTTAATTTATTATTATTATATAAGCAATAACCCTGATCTGTTATGTCAAATGAAAAAGAAATCATTGAAAATTTGACAAAAGTACCGCCTTTAGAAAATGCAGATAGTGAAATTTTGTGGAATATGTGTATACAACTTGGTCTTTGTATCGGTATAATTACTATTTATATCTATCTGAGACCAAAGGTTAAGTGGCTATATTCTCCGAATATAAAGGGAAAACGCAGTCATCCTTGTTATGGATACAATGGATATTTAAATTGGTTATTACCGATATTTACAGTTAAAGATACTACACTTCTATCTTTAATAGGATTAGATGCCTTTATGATGTTACAAACAGTTAAGTTTATATTCAAAATATTCTTTGTATTATGTTTAACCGTATTACCTGTAATTGGATATATTTACTGGTATTACTTTTCATTTAACATGAGTAAATCACTACAATATATTACGAGAATGTCTATTGGGACTTATTCTACTAATAGATCATATTATTATGTAATATTGTTATATGTACATTTAATAAGTATATTTATATTCTATTTTATATATATCTACTATAAAAGATACACTGTCTTAAGACAACTTTACCTTCGAGATCCTTCGGTTTTAACTTCAATAATAACACTAAAAAAAATATCAAAACAATTTTTAAATCCAGAAATGGCAGCTGATTACTTAAGTCTGCCCAATAGAACTATATTAGTATCAAACCTACCGGAGTTTGTAAAATCCGATTTAGATTTGATAACTTTTTTTCGAGAAATGGAACTTGGAGAAATTGAAGAGGCCGTTTTGCTGACCGATACATCAACGCTAAGGAGATTATATAATGAAAAAAATATTATTATAGAAAATATAGAGAAAGAAATTAATCAAGTAATAATAAAAATGAATCAATGGTCAATTAAACATAACAAGGATTGTAGCGAAAGTTTTGAAAACTTTGATGATTCTTTAGAGAAAACGGTCGACAAAACTTTTTTTGATGAGTATATCGATTTAAAAAGAAAAATACATATTTTGAAAACTTTTGTAAATACAGATGATAATTTTAAAACAGTTTATAACAATAATATTAAGGCTATGGATTATTTTTTTGATAATTTAAAGATTACTCTTCAAAAAATAGAAACAGAAAAAAAATACCTAGGAGAAATAGAAAGTACAATAGAAAATCGTGATATCGGCGGCTTAACGGATGAACAAAATGCTTTATTTATACCTGGATATATAGACAGAGATGCAAGTTTTTTTTCGTTACATCATTTTTTTAATATTAGAAGATATTGGGCTTATTTTACCTTAGACATTCCCATTGGAGCAAAAAAAGGATTTGTAACATTTAAAAATTATAAAGATGCAAGTATTGTTAAACAAACTAAAATTGGATCCAAAATATTTTCTGTTGATGCAGAAACCGCTCCCTCTCCTAATGATATTATCTGGGAAAATATTAACAAAAGTGGATTTATTTCATTTATTTTTAAGCTAGGTGGTGGTATCGCGTTCTTCATTTTTAATATCTTGTTTGCTTATTTGGCTGTCAAGACAATCGAAATGGTTGATATATCAAGATTTAGTGGAAATGGGCTAATTTTTAATTTTTTTAGTAGACATAAATCTATAAAAGATTTATATACCGGTTTAGTACCTGCTTTGGTGTATAATATCTTATTACTTATTGTGCCTATAATTATTACAACTTTAGTAAATTTGGAAGGACTGAATTCTTATTCTAAGGCACAAAAGAGCACTATGTTAAGATATTCAAATTTCTTATTTTTTAATGCATTTTTGTCTGTGTTTTTTGCTACTACTATTTATTCCTCTATTGTTAAACTTATTTCCGGAGAACTTGCTTTTAAAAATTTTGTATCTGATTTTGGTAAAAAAATTTTGTCCTCGGTAGCACTTTTTGTAAATACTGCAATACAGAAATCTCTTTTTGGAATCGCTATGCTTTTGCTTAAACCTGGCCCTCTCATTGTAAATCATTTTTTAAGTAGATTTTTTACAACAAAAACCCGAAGACAAACAGAACAAGCAGAATACGCCCCGCCCTTTGATTTTGGATCAAGCTTTCCTGAAATATTGATTGTATTTCCTATGTTGTTTTCTTATACTTTAATTTTTCCATTTGTGTTAATACTTGGTTTTTTTTATTTTGGATTAATTTATCTTTTTTTTAAAAATGATTTTTTGTATAGTTCCAGAAATCACTACGAATCAGGTGGAAAATACTGGGAACAAGCAGTCATTCTAATAATTTATTCGGTTTTATCTTTTCAATTAGCAACGGCTGCAGTAATTTTTTTTCATGATGAAAAAATCATCGCACTGTTATTTTTTCCATTGTTTTACGTAACGATAAATTTTAACTCAAATTTAAATGAAATTTTTAGCAAAAGCTGTAATTCTTTTCCACTAAATCATCAAGAAGGTTTATATTTAGATGAGTTTACCAGTAAATTAAAACAAGATAGACTTTCACTTATTGAACAATGGGAAGAAGAAATACCTTCTACTGATATAGACTCAATAAATTTAGATGATATGGGTTTTTCTGATAGTCAAGAAATAGGTAAAACTTCAATTTACTATAAAGATCCATCTACATCGACTAGTATAACTGACCTTCTGTTGCCCAAAAACTTTTTTAAGCTTTTTATTGCTTTAAAAAAATCCGATAAGGGTAATCTTTTTGGTTATAAAAAATCTGATATATAAATAAATACTATAAATACATATAAATCATTTATATTGCATTTAAATTCCATTTATGTACAAAGTTATATTTTATTAAATTTATCTATAAAAGGTTATAGGCTTTTATTCTTTATAATTGTAAGTAAAGTTTTTTATTAACTTAGATTTGCAAATAAACGTTTTCTGATTTTCAGTTGTCAGATCTATACATTTGTGAATTAATTATATGAATTTAAATTCATAACGTTCAATAATTTTTATAGTTGGAAAGAAATAGATCAAATACTTTGAAAGAATTGAAAAAAAACAATATTTGATGCTGTGTATAAAACAAAAAAAATTGGCGATAAAAATCATATAAATTAATTCAAATTATAATTACGGTTTATTTAGCAAAAAAATAAATGTTGTTTAATTATTTAGATTCATTTTTATTAAAAAGACATACGTTTATATTCAAAGACAGTAAAACATATTTAACTTTGAATCCAATTGTATTAAAGACTTCAGAATATTTTGTATACTAAATAGCTTTATCAGAATAGAAAACCACAATATTTTTGTCATAAACCTTTTAAACAATATTATATCCGTAAATTAATATTTAATTAAATTTTACCCTATGAATCTAAAATGCAACAATCTAAAATGTAGACGAAGTATAACTAAAATTTGTCTTATAACTAACTGTTTACATGTATTCTGTCAGTCATGTATAAATATGATTAAGAAGTCAAAAATATGTTCAGCATGCAAATCTCTTTGTACTGACAATGATATGTTTATCAGAGAATTAGAAATATTACCTAATATCGTGGGATATAGTCCAACGGAAATATTTGACGCATGTAGAAATGCAATTGCATTTTGGCAGTATCAAAATAACCAGGAAATTGCTATATTTAATGCTATAAACGAACAAGCAGAAAAATCAATAACTACATTAGACTATGAAATGAAAAGCCTAAAAGCAAACTATGAACTGGAGATCGAGTCTTTAAAAAACACATTGGAAAGAGCCGAAAGATCACTTGAACGCGAAAGACAAAACAATTATGATCTTAATATCCAATTAGAAGAAAAAGTTAAACAGTATCAAAAACTTATACACAATGTAGAAAAATCAAAATTTAATACCAATAGATTAGGAGATATTACTAACTATAGAAATAATAAAGATAATCATAAAATTTAATTAAATTAATTTGTTGTTTTTTTATACAAAAACAATTGCATAATTTAAAAAAGTATAAATTAACTTTTTGTGCATAATTATTATTCATATATATATGACATTAACTTTTAATTTACTTATAGCACAACACAGGGATTCGATCCATTACACTTTAGTGTATAACAAGATTTTATTAATGGGCAGTATCAGTTTACAAAAATATAGTCTATCTAAATTTGTTTTAACGACAAATATGGCAAAACAATTAGCAGATATTTGTCATCCTTAAAAAATTATATTCCAGATGACTTATTGATAATTACATAAATTATTGTATTGTCTTATATATACAAATTTAAGCGTAACTACTTCATTGTTTTACGTTTTCTAAACAGATGGCTCGGGGTTTTTTTCGCCTTGTGTAACAAAGTAGATATAAAAAATTATGGTTTTTAAAGATAATATATTTTAAATTACTAGAATGTTTAGCCCTTTATATGAATTCTGATGAAGAATTTGATGAATTAGATTTTAGTTCATCAAAAGAAGATGACATCTTAAATTTCAGTTCAATAAACCATTCAGAACTTTTTTGTGATGATACATTAATCGACGGCATTACAAATAATGATTTACAAGAAACAAATCAATCAATTTCAGATTCTTCGGAAAATATGGAAAATTTCTTTTTCTCTAGTGTCGCGGATCTAGAAAATGCAGATCTTAAAGACGAAGAACTATATGATTGTAATAGTGAAGATTCTAATTTTAAGAAAATAAAAACCGATCAAGTTAATGACAACCATAAAATATCTGATGATTATAAAAATGATTGTAATAATGTTATTTCTTCAGAACCAGAGGTAGGATTTCAAACAGGAAATAATAGAAAGCTAATTATTAATGGAGCAATTACAAATAGAACTCCTAAATTTTTAGCATTGCATAAAAGTGGACCTATGCGAAGTTACCTCTGTCCTCAAAAAGGTCACGTTTCATCTGATATTGATGAAAAAAATAGATACATATATTATTTTGATAAAATCAAAGCGGAGTATAAAAATGTTGATTCAAAATTATTAAAAATACAGTACAGATGGACATGGTTAGATTTATTTGTTAATAAACAGTTAGATTTTGGATATGAATCTACTAAGTTGATGTTAGCTGGTATAAAAAAAAGGTTAAATAGAGAGTTTTCTGTACTTAGAAGAATAATAGAGGGAGATGATGTTGCATGTAGATATATTATACTATTGGTTTTAAATGTTAATAAAGACGAGTTAGAAGTGTATGATGGATATTTTTCCTGTAAAATTAAGATAGATAAGATGATTCTAAAGTTAATTGAATCTAAAAAACTTTCTATGGGTTTTAAAATTAAGCTGTTTGGCTGTAAGTTTTTACTCAACACCCACACATCAATTTTAGATTACAATGAAAATGATATTCTACTTCATGCTTTTTACAATTCATTTGATTTTGCCTTATTAAACAGAGTACTAGGATATCGTAAAAAAATATCTTTTTTAAATACTATTAATAAGTTAAAAAAAGAAGGCGGTATTGTCAGTGGTCTTAAAGGCAGAGTCAAAAGAATTGTAGATCGTAAATATGTAATACAAGTCAAAGGATATAGAAATTCAGTAGAAAATTTAGAAAAAGAAATGGATAATATTCAAGAATTGATAGAGAAGACTAATGAGAATGTTACTAAGGAAGATGTTAAAATTAGAAAATATGTTAGATTTATGTTTGAGGATCCTACTGGTGAGTGTCTTATTACTTCTTGGTTATACACCGATGAGATTACTAAAGATTGTCAGATATTGTTTTGTGGTCTGATACCAGTGGCATCTGCTTTGGGACTTCATTTATCAACCTGTAAACAGACATACATTAAATTTTATAAGTAAGTTGAAAGTTAAAGATAGATGTTAAAAATATTATGAAAGTCTTAAAAGTAAGAGGATTGTAATAGAATTTTTAATAATAATATACCGTTTATATAAACCTATAGAATTACTTTATTACTATTACATAACTTACTAACACATAAGAAGTAATTAATTTTTCTTAAAGACATAAATATACAAGAAACATAATGTGATATTATACACATCATTATACAGTTTTATATCATAGTAGAGAATTTAGTAGATCAAATATATATTTTGTAAATATTTAACAAGAAAATGTTAAAAGTAATATAGTACATTTATTTTTTTAAGACTCCAAATGTTAAAAAACAGAAGAATTCAGCTTCATGATGACGACTCTCTTCGAAATATCTGCATAAGAAACGAACCATACTTTCAATTTGTGATACATTAAATTTCCTGAATCTTAGATCAGAAATGATCTTGTACAATACAAAAGCAGTTACTCTGTGATCAAGAGGTGTTCCTCTAGTATAAATCTTTTTATATAATTCCATGAACTTTACCCTTCTGTGACCTATATTTAAGTAGTGTTGACGATGATATATCTTGAAAATAACTTCTAAGATTTGAAATCTTTCGTAAAGATTCAATTCAAGAATAGATACGGGATCTAGTAAGAAATCAGCCAAACAGATATTTGAAGTAGAGCAAACAGAAAGTTCAGTATCAACAATACATTTATCTGCACAGCTAAAGAACATACTAGGTCTCATTTCATGATTTCTCTTAGAATCTAATAGTAATAGAATATAATCATCTACCTTTGTATCACATTTAAGATTATTATAAATGATATAGAAACACTGTTCATATCTACATTCTTCTAGAGATTTCTTGTAGAAACAATGGTCACAGAAATCAACATAGTAAAGACATCTCTTGAATATATTAGCTACATCACCACAGCAATCTGCAGAATCTGTTATTAGAGAAAATTGTATATGGTTATTATTTAAATGCTTAGAAATAGATTTTAATATTCTTTCTAATAAATGGAAATTACAGGCCAAAAGATTTTTTCTAGTAAAGAATCCATTTCTAGAATCCAAGGCGGCGAAAGGAATCAAATGTTCATGACGATTTATACAATCACCATTATAAGGTAAACAATTATCAATACCTCTTCTTTTACTAAACCTGTCGTATACATCAGAAATATTTCCGCACGATCTTCTTCTTCTAGGTTTTTCATCAAGACAATGATCTAAATATCTCTTTGCTATAAGAAAAGTAGAATATAATAAAACAAATTGAATCTTCATTCTAATGAGGGTAATAAGTAAAACTTCTTTTATACTTCTGAAAAAAACCAGTAAACAAACAAATAAAAATAAATATATTTATAACGTTTAAAATTACACTTTTATACCATTTTGTCGCAATTATTTTCTATTAATAGTTTGTTTGTTTGTTAACAAACAAATTATGATTACTCTACAAACAATTAATTAAGTTGAAATTTTTTTGTTAAAATTTTATGTAAAATAGATACATTTATTTTATCTTTATAATAAATTATGTCGCGTTTTTTTTTGTATTATAAAATATTAATTATGCAAAATATTACATTTAAAATTATTCTGTATGTGAAATA
Organism: Delias oraia; assembly: GCA_018230265.1. NCBI lineage: Eukaryota > Metazoa > Arthropoda > Insecta > Lepidoptera > Pieridae > Delias > Delias oraia. Next base: position 3,209 of record DWCF01001997.1, on the reverse strand, counting down.
TTTGGTTTTTAATATTATATTAATTTTTATATAGATTAAAATATATTTAAATAAAGTTAAAATGTGTTATTTTATATAATATGTTATTTTTAATATAATGTATATTGTTTAAATAAACCTTTTTAATATAACTTTCTTATTTAAAATTGAATTAAGTAATTTTAAATAAATGTTTTCTTCAAAAAGAACATCTTATGAGCAAATAAAATAAATTTATACCTTGTATATACATCTATTTATACCATCTTTATAAGATAAACTATGTATATAACAAATTTTTTGATTTAAAAAGTTATTTGTCTTACAGCTTTTACAATATGTAGTTTTTTTAAAATGTAAAATTTATATTTTTTTAATTCAAAGAATATTATAAATACTTTATTGTAAAACAGAAATATTAAATTAAATCTCCTCATTTTTTATTTAAGATATTAACTTCTAGGTGGTTTTAATATTTGTAGATCTATATCTTTATTAATCAAATCTCTTGTATCTAATGGTGTAATAAGTATCACTTGATTTTTACTATTCTTAAAATATTCTATAAACTTCTTAATAATATATTTTCTATTTAAATCATCCATAAACACGTCAAACTCATCTAATATTTTAATAGGACATATAATATTAGGCCATAGAGAAAATAATAATGACATAGCAGCAAAAGACCTTTCTCCTCCTGATAATGTCTCTTTAGTACCAGAGATACCATAATTATGTACTTCCATCTTAAGATCTAGTTTCTCATTATTATGATCAAAGATCAATGTTCCTTTATAACCTCTTTGTAAAGTAAATTCTTTAAATCTGTTAGACGCTAACTTCCCTATAGATTCCTTTAGTTCTTCTCTTTTTAATACCCTACGTTCAAATGACTTTATAACTTCTTCTACGATTTTATTATTACAACTTAACACTTCCTCATAATAATATTTCTTCTCTAAACATTCGTTGATTTTATCTTGTGTCTCTTTTTTGTCTCCAATCTTTTTAGTCTGTTCTATTTCTATTTTACATCGAGATATCTCATCTAAAATTATAGACTTATTTCTTGGATTACTAATTTCAGGTATATCTTTAAGTAAATTAGTCCTTGCTTCTTTGTAAATATTCATCTTCTCTTTATAGACAAGAGATAGTCCACTCTTCTTTTGTATAAATTGTTGTAAATTACCATTTGATATATCAGACTTAAATCTTAACTGTTGTAAATTAGTCTCTAAATTTGTTCTAGAAGGATACTGTGTATTCAAAATAGTATCTTTATCACTTTCAAGCATTTTTATATTATTTCTAAATTTCTCAATTCGCATATTTAAAGAAGTAATCTGTTTCTCTAATACTCTAACAGATTCTGATAATTCCTCATTATTCATAACTTCATTATTATCTAGTCCAATTTCCTCTGCACTTTCTATCTGTCTAATAATATCAGCCAAAAGACGCTCGTATTTATTTACTCTTTGTAATACAAAATCATATCTTTTTTTAATATTTTTATATTCTAATGATTCCTCAGTACTAGGCTTATTTTTTATTAGGAGATCTAATTCTAACTGATAGTTTTTTAATTTATCTCTACTCTTTTCAAAAAAATATTTCTCCATTTTTCTTGGTGCAAAATCGGAAATTGATCCACCTAATTTCTTAATTATATCCCCATTAAGGGTATAAGCACAGTCTACATACTGGGGATCAGATCTAATAAATTTATAAGCATCAATTCTATTTTCTATTAATGCTTTCTCTTCTATATTTGCCATAAGAATTAACTGATTAAGAACAATATTACTTTTACAATCTAAGACATCTAACAAAACTTTACATTTATCATTCCTTCTATATTTTATAAGACTATCTGTTTTATTAGACGGGACTAAGATAGAAAAGTTTACATTGAATTTTTTAAAGATCTGAGATAGTTTATTTCTATCCTCAGAATTAAAACAAATAAAACTTGAAAGTAGTTTGTTTAACACAAGACTGGCTACTTTAGACCATTTCTGTTCTTTTAAACTAATATAATCACAAATCGGTCCTACTACTTTTTCTTTAAAAGATGTTTCTTTAATACACTTAATAATATTACTTATTCCTGGATGTATAAAATTGGAACTCTCTGATTTATTACAAAACTCAATTTGTTTCTGTAAATAATAAAATTTCTTTTTAAATTCATTAATTTGTTTGTTTTTTTCTTCGTTTTTGTTTCTTTCTATTTCGTAAAAATTATTAACTTCATTTTGTTCTACCCGTAACTTTTCCAATTGTATTTCAATTTCTGATTTTTTCTTGTTAAGTGCTTCTTTTTCATCTTCTACAGTACTCAGCTTATCTAATCTTCTAATTAAATCCTTTTTTAATGAATAAGACTCTTTAAACGATTTTAAGTCGTTCTCTATATTTCTTATCTTTTTATTTGTGGTAGAAATAGTATCATCTATCTGTGTCATCTTAATTTTATTGTCTTCTCTCATAGTCTGTGTAAGTTTAATAAGATTATCTTTTTGTAATTTTAAATCTTCAATCTCTTGCATTAAATCTGTATGTTCTCTTTTTTCTTTTTCTATATCTTTATCTAAATAGTTAATTTGTTCCTCTACAACGTCTACTTGTTTTTTTAAGTCTTCGATTTCTGACCATTTAAGTTCATTTTCATTTTGTATTATCGTATTTTTTAATGTATCTAAATTAGTTAACGCAGACATGATTTTATTTTCTTTATCTAATTTTTCATTAATTTTCTCTATATGATCTTCTATATTCCCAATAACATTCTTAAGTTTAATAACATTTTCCTCATATTTCTCGTTTATAAGTTTTATATCTGCAATTTCTGTACCTTTTAAAAAAAATTTATAAAGTTGTGATGGATCCCTACTATTAAGAAATTTCTTAGATTGTTCTTGTGTAAGAAAATTTAAAGGATTATCTATTCTAATACTGTAAAAATCCAACAAAAACTCTAAATCTTCCATTTTGTGAGAAAACACTTTTTTCTGCTTATTTGAAATTGTCAATGCACTAAAATTTTTATTTACTTTTTTTTCAATAAAAATAAAATCCCCAAAAAAATCATAGTTGTAATTTTTTACGTTATTTATCACACATTTTATAACAAACTCTTGTGCATCAGTTTTTATGAGATTTTTATAAGAACTTCCTCTTTCTAAATTACTTGATCTTTGTCCGAATAAAACACCCAATGC